>JAOUWY010000076.1:15275949-15286766 GCA_025728095.1 Prietella phreatophila | reverse complement strand
CCTGTATAAAAGACACCTGGGAGCCAGAAATCTTTCTGATTGAGAGGGGGTCAAATACATATTTCCCTCATTAAAATTCAAATAAATGTATAAGATTTTTGACATGCATTTTTCTGGATTTTTTTGTTGTTATTCTGTTTCTCACTGTTCAAATAAACCTACCATTAAAATTATAGACTGTTCATTTCTTTGTCAGTGAGCAAACGTACAAAATCAGCAGGGGATCAAATACTTTTTTCCCCTCACTGTATAACGTGCACACTTATGCAACCTTACGTTGTATTTTCACATTGAGGGCGGGAAAAATTTACGTCATGATTTATCATAGTTTAATTGTATTCATCACAAAAACCTGCCATTTTAACAGGGGTTTGTTGACTTGTACAGTATTTTGAAAATGGAGGACGTTGCAAGTGTTTGCCAGCATACTTGCATGTACCATGAACATTACACTGGAGAATGAATGCTGGTGTAGCAAAATAGAAATTAGGTTTTAAGTTGATGAAACAACAGACAGTTTGCAAA
Organism: Prietella phreatophila; assembly: GCA_025728095.1. NCBI lineage: Eukaryota > Metazoa > Chordata > Actinopteri > Siluriformes > Ictaluridae > Prietella > Prietella phreatophila. The sequence continues at coordinate 15,286,241 of JAOUWY010000076.1, read as the reverse complement.
TTTGCACACTTTCTCCACAGAAAATTCCTCTACCTCATACCATCGCTGAAATGGAGTACATTTATTACTAACACTATTTATTTATTACTAATTTGTACTCAAATTAAAGAATATTACTTGCAGAAAAGCTGTTCATGAATGATGGCTGGTTTTAAATTCTTTACAGAGTAAACCAAAGCCTGCTTTAGTGTTGTTAAAATGGGATGCATAATTTGAATTGTATTCAAATTATCAAATAAGTGGGTTGTAAAGTGATTTAACCTAAAATATAACCAGGACAGAGAAAAGCGTTTAGAAATGGCACCAAAAACCTGGAAATATATTAAATTGAACTTTGTAGGCAAATCGTAGGGTGGGTGTTCGATTCCCAGCCCACGTGACTCCACATACCGAAGTGTCCTTGGGCAAGACACTTAACCCCAAGTTACCCCCGATGGCAAGTTAGCACCTTGCATGGCAGCTCTGTTACCACTGGTGTGTGTGTGACTGTGTGAATGAGACACAGTGTAAAGCACTTTGGATAAAAGCGTTATATAAGTGCAGACCATTTACTATATGTAGTAAAGTGAGTATCAGTAGCAGACTATTCCTTTAACATTATAGAGGTTATGATTTGGTGCTACTGATGAGAATATTGAAAGTTCAAATCCTAGAACACTTAAACTGAGACTGGGCAAGCTTCCCCAGATTGTCCAGTATAAAGGCTGACCCTGTTCTCTGACCCCAGCTTCCTTCCAATGTTGGAATTCATTTTTACAAAACATGCAGTTTTTCCCCATGTGTTATCCTCTATCTTCAAGACAATGATCAATATTACCACATGCTTACTTTGGCCATAAATACCTGGTAATAAAAGGAATTACGGAAGGAATTGCAGCAGTAGTTATTTGTAGGAAGACTTGAGGCGAGGTGTAATTTCACTGCTGGTGCCTGGAAAGTAAAAACCCAAGCATAACTAATCGGAGTTACTTTCCAATATATCAAACATTCCATTATGTCATTGGTCAGTGGGTGTAAAATATTACTCACAGTAAATCAAAATGAAGGCATGCGTGTGTGTGTGTGTGTGTGTGTGTGTGTGTGTGTGCGTGTGTGTGTGTGTGTGTGTGTGTGTGTAAAACCCAGAAATAGGGAGATTCAAACCACTCTGTGCGTGTGTAGCAGTTCGAGAAGAAGCTGGCCGTGTTGGTAGATGAGAAACTCGCGGGGATTAAGAGTGTCAGCACCGACTTTGACGAGCTCTCCCTCACAATCCCACTGTGCATCCAAGAAATCAATGAAGGTGCACCCTGAGCCTGTGGCGCAAAGACGCCCACGCTCAAGCCCTCCATACTCAATTACAGAGACTAACTACAATTAACTACAAACTACAGCAAATGGTTTGTAATTCTTTCAGCAAGTGGAAAAAAATGGGTTTAGAGAGTGACCTGCATGCTCACTAAGCAGTCCTGCATTCTTAGCTTGGTCTCTGAGCCGCTGGTCCACATCTTGGATAAGCCGGAAGAGTGGTGAGAGCTCCAGCAAACTGGCCCAGTCCTCACCTGGATCATATAAAGAGCACATGGCACTAATAAGCATTAAAACGGCTTCTTTTTTTACAGTCTCTTTAACACATCCGATCTCTTTGACTTTGACAGCTGTTGAATCATCACATTCTGCCGGCGGAATAGAAATTGACTTATCGGACATATTCAATCAGTATAAACAAATGAATTATTTTGTGGGCACAAGTCTGTTATAAGACTAGTCAGTCACAACACTGTTGGGTTTCTGTGTGTTGAGTATCATGACTCTATGTTTAGCTGCTGGTGAGCAGGGTGATGGGAAAGAGGAGAAGTGTGAGCCCTCTGCTGGGCAAACATTTCACACCTGTCCACAATAACATTGGTACAGTGATAAAACGGACAGCACAACTAAAGCTTTTTTGATAGTAAAGCGCCGTATACAACTCAAATTTTTAAAGCTCTGAGGGTTTGCTTTTATATGAGCCATTTACCATTACTATGGCATGTGACATCATAAATAAATTCAGTGCTGAACACGGGCACCACGAAAACAGGCAGAATCTCCATTTTTTGGCCTCTGGTAAAAAGAGTTAATTGCTATGTGAAGTTGAATTTTAATACCTCCTAGTGATTATAATAATAATGATAATTTCTACAAATGCAAATTGTCTTACCTGACAGTTTGGGGACTGTCAGGTGCACGGGAAATGTCATCTCCTTGAGATCTGATTGGCACAAAGTTGAGACTGTTAGCTGAAGTTCTGTCACTAGAGATGTGGTGGTCAGAATATTGCCTTACCCTTGCTTTGAGCGGGGCTTACATCCTGTTCTCTGTGTGTAGGAGATGTACTGGACAATACACCCTTTAAGCCATTTAGCTCGCTCACAGATGAAGCCTTTTCATGATCTTTCAGGGATTGAGTGGAAACTGCTGCACAGCAAGACTGATTGGCATCTGTGCAGCAAAAAACACATTAATATCACAATGCACAGTCAGAATACGACACTATACACAGCAAACATGAGGAACATATAAAAATTGCCATTCTGACCAGTGAGATTAACTCATTCATACTTTTAATTAATACCTTTAGCTACAGGGACTGGCATAGTCCATGCTCTAGAGCCTGTGTCCCTGTCAAATGCCTGCTTCACTGGCAGGTCTGCAAAAGAAACAGTAAAGACTACTAAGGAATGCAGGACACACTCATTTCCATTTCTATGTCGACGAAATGAATGAGCGTGTTGTACCAGAGCTCTGCTGGCTCTGGCCACTGATGAAGAGACTGGAAAGTTTGCCATCCTCCAGCAGCTGAATGAGGCGCTCCAACTGAGAGAGGATTTTGTGCTGAGTCAGGGCCATTGCTTTCAAAGGGTTTTTTCTGCCTCTGGGCTGCACCATACAATAATCCCTATACGAGAATGAGCCTGATAATATGACCTATTGAAAGGAGAAAAGCATGCTTATAGAATTTCAGTGCTATTCATAAGGCAGCTCAATACATATCCGGTGTGCCATGTTTAACATGCTGGTGGCTTAAGGTGTGTGTTACCTCTGCAGTAGCAGCACGGAGCTGGCTGAGCTTGCAGGCGCAGTGCAGTGAAGAAAGAGCAACGTCCAGCTCAGTGTATCTCTGATTTAATTGCTCCCACAGCTCCTTCTGCCATGCCTTTTTATCCTATAGCACCAGAACATCATTCCACCAAGTTTGCAAGAGGATTTGTGAAACTTGTGCTCACTGAAGTACACCGACTTGCTTTATGGTTAATTAGCAATGTTAAGAAGGCAGGGATAGCTTCCAGTAAACTGGTGTAGCATAGGTTTCTTAAATAAACAGTGAAGCTAGGGGATGTAGAGAATGTAGATGTAGATGAACGAGTATGTTTCTTTTAACAAAGGACATAAACACCAGACACGATGAGGGAAACCACAGGTGGTAGCCAAAATGTTCCTTTTTGCTCAGACAGTGTAGTATTTTGGACTTTTGGGGGACTGATTTTAATTTTAGGGTTTCAAATGATAATTGTCATTGTTACCATTTAATACTTTGAATAGCGTCCATAAACGTTAAGAAATTCACTTTTACATGCAGTTATAAAAGTTTTCAAATGATGATTAAAATGAGAGTTGACAAATCAAAGTTAAAAGTGGTAGTTGTACTTCCAGTGGTGGCTCAATGGTTAGGGCTCTGGGTTACTGAACAGAAGGTGGGGTTTCAAGCCCAGCACTACCAAGCTGGCAGTGTTGGGCTCCTGAGCAAGGGTTAGGGTTATTAATTTCCATCAGAACTAGTGTACTATTCCCATTTGCTTTTTTCCTTTCCAAGGTCCAACAGTAGTCACATTGTGACCATGACCTCATACAAGTAGCCTGAAAAACGTCCCCACAACATCACATTAGTCCTCTTTTCCCTTCTCTTCTTATTATTGTTAATTCTGCACCATCAGAGATGTAGGCATTGATGCATAACTTGGTTGAAGGTAATTTTAGCATTTGACTTATTTCTATTCTCACCACAGGTCACAGTGTCCACAAAGCAGATATGTGCACAGGTGTAACCTGGCCTGGGCATTCGGGCCTGTAGTCGCGATGATTTGTTTCTTTAATTCTTCACTTGGAGCAGTTTGTCACTATGTAATTGAATGTCAGTCAAAGAAGACAGCACTGTAGTATCTTCAGTGAACAGAGTGTTGTAGTTTATTTTCAGTGAGAGGAGGCAAGACCAATCAGACAAGGTTTACAGGAAAATATGCGGAGATACTCGTGTCTTATTGGCTGACAGCTGTCAATTATGCCAAACAGTAGCTCATGCAGTCAGTGTGAGGAGAAAATTGATATATGGCATTTTTGTTGTTGTTGTTGTTGTTTTAACCAGTAAAGGGTTTGAAACTGAAACATTAACATCCTCTCGTGCTGAGCCAGGAAAACAAGGTGTGTAAATGTCTATATGAATTACAAGTTACATGAACATGTTATGAGCAGAGCATAAGGACAGATAATGTACTTTGCATGGCACTGTAGCAGCTAAACCCATACAATCTTATTTGTGCCTCCTATTAGCTAGGCTTGTGACACCAAACTGGTGACAGCAGAATATGTCATTATCTTCAAAAAACAGCTAAAGACCCACCTCATCCGTAAGCATGTAACTAACCTCTAGAACGCCAACCCCACGTTATCCTTTAAAAAAAAAAAACAAGAACACCACCAACAACAACAACCATACTCTGGCTCTTACACCACTTTCTGTGTACTTTGCTTTTCTAGAACTCAGTTAAAGATCTTGTATGGTAGCACTACTTGTATTGTTCTCTGCTTGAGATATCATTTTGCTTGTATTTCCTCATTTGTAAGTCGCTTTGGATGAAAGCATCTGTTAATGAATAAATGGAAATGGAAACTAGCCAAGTCTCGTGTTAGATAGCCAAAAAGTTCATATTTATATTTTATCAGTCTGAGAGGCCTGTAAACAGTGATAATATCTGAGGCAAGTTTGTTGATAAATCCAACTTTTTGTACAATTTTCAAATTTTTTTAACACAATTAGCCCTCACATGCAAGAAAAAAAATGCATTTAGAAGTCTACTAATATGGGTTCAGACCAGGTTCAGACCAGGATGAATAACAGTCCAACTAACGCCCATGGACATGTGGCCTATTTTTTTGCATCTCCATGCAGCTGTAATGGGTGCTGGGATAATTTAATATATTAATGAATTCATGAATCCATAATTTGTTGTGAACTGGTGAACTTTCCCAACATCTTGGGAAAGTGCAGAATGGGGAACTGTTTGTTATACCAGATGGAGTTGGATGATGTACATGGATCAATGCTCAAATTACCTGAGACTGAAAAATGTTTGACAAGCAATTATTGAGCCTTGCCCTAAACGCAACATGATGTTGATTGCAATGCGTGAACCTCACAGGCTACGTGAACATCAGACACGACTGCTGATCCCTCGAAGAAGAAAACCAAGAAAGCTAGAATGGGAAGCATTAGCTCATTTACAATGGAGTCTTCAGCAGGAATGAGACAAACACATGAGCGGTTAGCACAACTCACCGAAATGAAGGGTAGAATTCAGAAGAGCTTAGAACATTTTAGTACAGCTGTCTTTCATACAGACAGACCCTGATGTACTCTAAGTAGCCGCTTCTCATTCTCTAAACATGAATAATGAGCCTGCCCTTCTAGAGAGTGCTGACAACCAGCCATCCGAGTGTTTTGAGGATCAGAAGCACAGCTCAGCAAAAGCAAATGCTATGCAGACTCGAATAAATGCTGCTCTACTGAAATTGAAGCTGAATCTTCCACAGATGATTAAATGCCTAACCCATTTCTTGGTATAGTCGCTTGAGTGACTGGGCTATCACACAAAGTATCGTCTTCATTAAAGTGCATTTATACGCATTCAAAGGTGCATTGAAGCTGCAACATGAGAAAAGGACATATATTTTGGCTGCAGTGGTGGATGTACAAACACTAAGGTTATGTACATAGACATCATTGGTCTCTTTAGGTGTACAGGCTAGTCTGTATGTTACTTTACAAAGCAAAACGTCTAATCGTCGATATGAAGTTTTCTCTGATGTGAGTTTTCTCCTACTGGAGAGTCTTCAAGACAAAGACATAAAAATTTTACACTTTCTGGCTTGTCTTATTAACTTCAAGAGAACCGAAAGACTGGTGAAGGAATGACTATTTGTACTGTAGGTGTTATAATGTAAGCGATAACAGGAACTAACTTATCTTGTGGAAGTTCCTTAACTTTAAACATATCTATACATGGTTCAAAAGCATGACGTAAAATAAAATTAGGAATCATTGGGAAATCACTGTAGTATAAGAGGAATAAAACATTTTAGGACATGTTGTTATGTCAGATACCACCCTGCCATATCACACCACCCCGGCATGGATTATTTTTCTATAACAGCACACCCTGTTGTGTTTTATTCCTTGCATGTGCTGCCACGATGCGCCGAATACATGCAAGTGGAAAGTGTTCTTACTGTAATGTGAAGCACTGGTGCATAAATTCCTTATATTGTACTGTTTTATTTTAAACTAAAAGCAGATACTAAATTTACATAGGACATTGCATTATCTCTGACAGATTGAGGGTTTGACGCTAGAAGCACATAAACTACTGAAACTAACTGTCCCTCAGTGGTGGAATGAACTTCCAACCTCAAAAACGGACCGCAGAATCTATCTCTCTATCTTCAAAAAACAGTTAAAGTCCCACCTCTTCCGTGAACACATAATTAACCCCTAACACGCCAATCCCACATTATCCTTTTAAAAATAAATTACTCTGGCTCTTACACCTCTACTCTGTGCACTTTGCTTTTCTAGAACTCAATTAAAAGATCTTGTACTGTAGCACTAATTGTATTGTTCTCCGCTTGATATATCGCTTGGCTTGTATTTCCTCATTTCTAACTCGCTTTGGATAAAAACGTCTGCTAAATGAATAAATGTAAATGTACTCTAAATGTTTCTTGAAGGTACAGAATGTCTCTGACTTCCAAGCGAAACAATGATCCCAGAGTGGTACCAGGACCTGGTGCTAAGCAGTTTGTGCAAAAATGTCATATGAACACATGAAAACTGCGCATATAAAAGTGTCTGAAGTTACTTTAAACAGATATTATTCTGGACTACTATCACTACAGCAAGATGAGACAGTGAATAGCTTGCATTTGTGTCTGTGTTGGGAATCTTCAGAGTAAAATGTGTATAAGCAAAAGAGATTTGAGCATTGAAACTGACCGCTTGCTCATCACCCAGAGGTGTGGTCCGATCCTGCTCCCACTGCTGCCGTGCCATAAACACACTCACTCTATTCAAAACTGTGGTCAGTTCAGCATGCCAGTGACGCTGCTGCTTCCACTCTTCTTCATCACCTGTGCAAACACACACACACACACACACACACACACACACACAAAGACATCTAATCTGTGGGAATCTTTCTCTGTTGTAAACCCATCGGTACCACAGCCTTTCAATAATGTGTGTATTGTCACCTCCAGTAAGAGTGAGTAGGATGTGTCCAGGCAGCAGGAGAGACAGATCCGTGTTCACAGCATTTCTTCTCTGAGCCTCTTTATACTCTGCCTCCTGAAGCTCAGCTGCTGTCTCCCTTATTTGCTTATCTGTGTCTGTCCACACAAGCTAACACACACACACACACACACACACACACACACACACACACACACACTATGATTAAGATCTTTCCACTCGCATTTAGTGCCATCTCTTATCTATCGAGCCTGCTGTGAGACTCACATGATCTGGCTCTTCCTGTAATGCTGTATAAAGGCAGTCCCTCAGAGCTCTATCTAAATCTGCCACTAGTTTTTCTTCCTTTACTCTCCGCTGTCTCCAGAACTGGGCCCTCATGCTGCACTCATTCTGTATGGCCTCCGCCTGCACCAAACACACATATACACACACTTATAGTGCTCACAGCCTGTTAGAAACAGTCAGATATTTCACCAAATTTGCTCACCAGCACAATGTCTGGAGATTCTCTTATGGTCAGGCACTGAGAGATGGTCACTGGGACTACAGTCCTCTTCCAGAAGTCTAACCGAGCTCCTACCACCGGAGCCATGACCCCTGTCACAGGGTCTATAGTCTGTGCCCCAAAGCGGATCGGAACCAGCCCTGGACACATTAGTATTCATGATGAGAAAGCAGGTCATATCACTCTATATCTATCTATAGACCCGAGTGAGACATGCCACTCTGACATTAACCTTGCCTCCTTGTTGCAGTGATATTTAATCTAACTTAGTCATGTCAAATTCCCACCCATCGGGCCTCATGTGAAGCCAGATGACCACATCTTTTTGAAGTGCTGCTCATGCAATGGAGAAAAGCGCCATCCATCCATTTCTGCATACGTGAGCGCAGAACTGGTTTTCTAAAATGCATTGTAAGTAGTATTAGGGTGTCAGAATCAGAAACGTGTTCATAAGAACATTTATTTTTACTGTATATTACAAAACACAAGAACGGTACAGATAATCAGAATGTATCATTGGTTTTACAGGTCTGATTTTATCTCAGCTAAGTAACTAACTATTAGTGAGCCTTGTTGGCCAGGTAAGAATTTAACAAGATTTGCTTGCTAGATAGCTAGCATGCCTAATTGCTTTAACAAACACACATAGCTCATCTAAACATCTATGTCAAGAAGCTTTGTAGATTAGGTTCTGTTTGAAAGGTTGCCTGTAATGGACACACTTATCTAGCTAACTTTCTTCAGCTAGCAAATGAGTTTATGGCATCTGGCTGGCAACCTCGGCTTTCACTGCTGCAGTCTGTGATATTGTAATCGCAAAACTTGCCTTCAATTTCACAATTTGTAGTATAAACCCTCAGAGTTTCTAGAAGATGTATACTGCATGTCCAGCCATTGCAAAAGAACACTCCCTGTCTTTTAGTAGTAATCCATAATAATAAAAGAATAACTTTTTAGATAATGTCAGTACGATTCCTAAACAAAATTCCTGATAGATTCTTCAGATTATAAACAAGTAGTGTTCAGGTGGCTAGGCTACTCAGGTATTTTTACATCCATGTTGTGTGAGCATCTTTTTGTATTTATATACACTACAGGGGTGTAATATGTGAAATTGGAAAACTATGCCTGACCCTTGCCATCTGCATCTTCCATTGTTCCAGCAAGAGGCACCATACACCCTGACATCCAATCCAGCTGTACACCGAGAACAGGGACTGATAAGCCAGAACCTCCAGGGTCCGGATATTCCAGTCCTGGCAGAGCGGGCAGGGACAGCTCAAGGCCAGGCAGACTGATCTCGCCTACAAGAGCACGCACACACACACACACACACACACACACACACACACACACACACACACACACACACAAAATAATAATAATAATAATAATAATAATAATAATGTAATTGACAGAATAAAAATTTACCTGCTGGGGAGAAAAAAAAAAGTTATACCAGCCAAAAGGCAACCAACATGATCATGCTAGCTATAAAAAAAAACAACCAGCTTTACCAGTGAAATTTCAGGACTCATTTTCCCAGGGCCCTATTAACTTTATTACCTTTTAACTTTAAACACCAAAGACACATTTAAATGAATAACAACATGCATTAGTTTAAAATCCATCCTTCAATATCACTTGTAATTAATGAACATTATGAACTTGGAAAATGAACTAATTTGCACATGCTGAATCTCCATTTGTGCTGCTCTCCATTAGCCTGCCTTCATACATTCATTGAACTCAACTCTGTGCATGAACAATAGGGTAATGTATACAATAAACTGAAGAAATGCCATACTGTAGCCTATAAAACACAGTAAACGGTACTAAAAGGATGAACACGTCCCAGCTCTAACTTATGCTGAAGCCTAAGTCCAGATTTAATGTGTTCATTATGCACCATATAACATAACATAGGACCCTGGGAACACAGATATGCTCCCACAACTACAATGGCGGTTGTTAGCACCATAAGCACAAAATAAATTGCCAATACCAAACATGCTGGTGTACATGCTTCGGATTTTGTGAATTAACATGTGAATGCAGCAAATCGGTGAAACTTAACGAGCTAGAGAGTCATTAACTAATTAGTTCTAGCCCTCATAAGGGTACATGATAGCTAACTAGCTAGGTTTTGTCAAAATTCCTGTCCAGATGATGTTTCCTAACTCAGGAATAATTCCTCAGGAATAATATCAAGGAATAATATTGTTTCCTCAGGAATAATATCAA
>JAOUWY010000076.1:15200816-15224837 GCA_025728095.1 Prietella phreatophila | reverse complement strand
ACCCCAAGTTGCTCCCAATGGCAAGCTAGCACCTTGCATGGTAGCTCTGCTACCATTGGTGTGTGAGTGTGTGTGTGTGTGTGTGTGTGAAAGGGTGAATGAGACACAGTGTAAAGCGCTTTGGATAAAAGTGCTATATAAGTGCACATTTACCATTTCAGAAGCAGCCATGCAAGCTCAAGCCATGACACTACCTCCACCATGCTTGACCAATGAGCTTGTACATTTTGGATCATGAGTATATCCTTTCTTTCTCCACACTTTGGCGTTTCCTAACTTTGGTAGAGGTTAATCTTGGTTCCAAAACTTTTGTGGCTCATCTCTGTATTTCTTTGAGAATTCCAATCTGGCTTTCAGATTCTTAGTGCTGATGAGTGGTTTGCATCTTGTGGTATGGCCTCTATATTTCAACTCTCTAAGTCTTCTTTGAATGTGGATTGTTGCTGACATCACTGACTGTTGTTTTTGGAAGCACTGACAATATTTCTGTCATAAACTGCTGTTCGATGTCTGGTTGTTAGTATACCAGTGGTTCCATTCTTTTTCAGGACATTCCAAATTGTTGTATTGGCTATGGTAAATGCTTGAGCATTTTCCCCTCTTTTCTTAGCTTTAAAATGACTTGCTTTTCTCTCATAGACAGCTCTCTGGTTTTTTTAACAGCAAATGCAGTTTTCACAGGGCTCAAACCAAGAGTAAACACTGAGAGATATTAATTGTTTAAGCAATCAATGTAACAGGGCACACCTGGGCAACAAGAAACACCTATCAGTCATATGTTGTCACCAATATTTTTGATCACTTCAAAAGTCACTGGGTTCAATCAAAAGGTTCTAGGGTATTTAACACATCTAGATTTAAATATCAGGAAATAACAGCTGAAATTCTGATCTTTTGTCTCATATTTATCTTTTGATCTCAAACCCAAAAGTATTCAGTGTATAGCAAAAACAAAAGAATTGGCCTTGCCGTCCCAATACTACAGAAGGGGCTGTATATTTTAGTTTGGGATTTGTAACAATAAAATAAACAGATGTGACTGTGAATGCCTGGAAACCACAGTAACTGCAGGGACTTGAAATAAACGTTTAGTACTTAAAAGTAATGCTGACCCACCCACCAGAAATTACGGTCTACTAGAGCATTGGGTAAGTACACAAAGGAAACTTTATTTGAAGACACTCTTGCTGGTGTAATTATCTTTTACAATCTTGTCTCTTACAATAGCAGCAGTTGTTCAGTTTCTGTGTTATATTGCCTTTTGCAGGAACTGGCTGTGGAATGAACCGTCATGTGGTTTTGACCAGTGTGTGGCCCTGTACTACAGACCCAATGCTCCTGCTTCTCTCAAAGGCCGCTATATGTTCAAGTGGAGTGATATCAGATGCAACAGCAAAAATAACTTCATTTGCAAATATGCAGAAGGTGCGATATATGTTACACAGATTTTATTTATTATACAGTTTCAGTGCTTTTTTGTTTGTTTAGACTATTAAGATATGTAAAAACATTGTTTAAAAGATCCTTTGTCCCTGCCTCTTTATAATTTAGAAATATCTCTGGTTCCTACTCGTGCTGGAAATTCGACTTCTCACTCAGGTAAAAATAGTTCAAAATCAGTCTCACTGGTCTAGTTGCACTTTTGTTTATTCTCTTCTGCAGTTGTAAGCAGCTTACCACAACAGCAAATCATCCAACCATTCAAACATAGAACTTTTGTCTTTTCCAAAGTTTCCCATATGTTTAGAATACAAAAACTGGATCAACACTGCTCCTAAATTAAGCCAAAAAGCTCAGTGCAGTTTTAATTTTGGTCTAAGATCGGGCTAAAATAATTTGAATGACATCCAACGGTCACCCATTATATCAGTACACATAAGGACCTCTGTTAGTGAGAAAATAAATATTCCTTTTGTTGCCACTACTAACATGTGTATATATAAAAGGTGATGTGTAATATATATTAAAGAACTTCTTTCCCCGTATTTATATAACTGCTCAGAAAAATGAAGGGAACACTTGGAGTTACATTGTGTTGTTTAAGTGTTCCCTTTATTTTTTTGAGCAGTATATATTATGAGATAATAATGACTTCATTCAGAAGTCATTACTACATTAACAATGAATACAGAACCCATTTAAGCATACAATCCCCTCTGAAAGTATACTCACAAAAGTATTATTTTGTTTCTACTATACACGGAAGATATTTGGGTTTGAAATCAGAAGACAAATACGAAGCAATAGATCAGAATTTCAGCTTCCACACATCAGACGTTCTGATATATTGTCTCATTCATCTTTGGATCTCAAACCCAGATGTCTTCTATGTATAGCAAAAAAAAAAATGAATTGGCCTTGCCTGTCCAATACTTTCAGAGGGGCCTGTATGTAAGAGATTATGGGGCACCTGTAGCTCAGGTGGTAGAGCGAATTGTCCACTAATCATAGGGTTGGCAGTTCGATTCCTGACCCGCATGACTCCATGTGCCGAAGTAACCTTGGGCAAGACACTGAACCCCAAGTTTCTCCCAATGGCAAGTTGCACTTTGCATGGCATCTCTGCAGCCATTGGTTTGTGAGTGTATGTAAGGATGTAAAGCGCTTTGTAGAACCGCGTAGAACCGCTAAGGTTAAAAAAAGTATTATATAAGTGCAGGCCATTTACGGCATATGGAATTATGTAAATTTCCATCCTGGATGCCAAAACCTCTAACACACATGAAAGCAATTTGACAAACAGAATACATAGATTAGGGTTAAAAGTAACATGGTGTTGAGGTGCCCTCCTCTATCTCTGCACTCAAATGATAAAAAAAAAAAAAAAAAAAATCAATACATAAGTAATTTATTAAACAAATAGAAGTAAGAACAAAAGCATGCGTGGGAAATACTTGAGTAATTCTACTTTGTTACTATAATTAAGTATTATTTACCATAAGTTGGTAGCAAGTCAAAGTCTAGCAAATTGTAAAGATTGATTATTTACAAGAGATTTTACTTCTGAATAATGGATTATTAAACTACGTGGTGTTAATCATGCATATGACCAGTAAATTTACAGAGACTGAATGATAGTTTCAGGCTAGATGGTTTAGTTGCTTTGAAACAAAACAAAAAGCACTGAACAGTTTTAAATAAGTAATAAAAGTACATTAACTTTAAAATATTTTTAATACTTGAGTACATTTAAAAGTAGGAACCTTTTTTTTCCTGTTACTTGAATACATTTATGACTGGATATGTTCACTATCAATGAAGATTTTGAAACACTATCTATCCTTTCACTTAAGTATCATATATCAGTATGTGATATCTCTTTTTCCACCCCTGACAAAAAGGATAGCAATTGATAAAACCATCAGGACCAGTGGGCAGGACCAAAGTAACAAGCGGTGTAATTGATCGTAAAATAGAACATTCAGGGAAATAGGTGTTGCAGTCAGGAAAACATTGTGAGCCTTATAAATGAACGAAATTGCTTGCAAACATGAGATAAGAATAATAAACCTCATCCATCATACCTTCTGTTGTTGTACCCAAAGCATGTTTGTTTTCACAGGTTCAGGCTTATCTTCATACTAATGCATCTGTCACAGACTGCACAGCTGCTAAAGCGATGAAGAAAACATTCACTTGAAAAACATTTTGCTTGCATTATTCACCCAGTGGGGAGCTATTTTGAAAATGGCTAGTATTTAGTAATAATGAGCACCTCTAACATTTTATATGGTAAAATTTGCTTATTGATTATTGATTGATTTATATACTGTATATGTTACTTATGCAGCTCTCTAATCAGTCAATTATGTGGCAGCAGCACAATGCATAAAATCCTGCAGATACAGGTCAAGAGCTTCAGTTAAAGTTCACATCAAGCATCAAAATGGTGAAGAAATGTGACCTCTGTAACTTGAACCGTGGCATAGTTATTGGTGCCAAATGGGCTTGTTTCGAGTATTTCAGAAACTGCTGATATGGGAATTTCACACACAACAGTCTCGAGAGTTTACACAGTACAAAGCATGCTATGTGTGGACGGTCTGCAGGCTGAAACACCTTGTTGATGAGAGAGATCAGAGGAGAATGACCGGACTGGTCTGAGCTGACCAGAAGTCTATAGCAATTCAAATAAGCACTCTACATCTATGGTCAGCAGAAAAGCATCTCAAAATGCACAACAGATGGTTTCACTCCTGTCAGCCAAGAACAAGAATCTTGAGGCTGTCATGAGCACAGATTTACCCAAACTGGACAGTTGAAGTCTGGAAAAAGTCCAAATGATTCTTTTTTTTCTCTGTCTTATCAACAAGGCGTTTCCACCCACAAAACTGTCGCTCACTGAGTGTTTTTTTGGGTTGTTTTTTTTTTTTTTTTTGCACCATTCTGTGTAGGAACTGTTGTGTGTAAAAAACAAACAAAAAAAACCAGGAGATCACCAGTTTCTGAAATACTGAAACCAGCCCATCCATGCCACGATCAAAGTCACAGAGATCTTTTTTTGCATTGCAACACTGCTACATGATTGATTGATTGATTAAACAATTGCATGAATTTACAAGTGTTCGTAATAAAGTGGACGGTGAACGTATGTAACACAACTGCATACAGTATAACAAGCTTGCACAACATCTAATGGGATCTAATGGGACCGGATCTAAAAATGCTAAATGTCTGCATGTAATTGTACTTGTAAGGACAGTTGTTCACTGTTTTGTATGTGTTGAATTACATTTCTTAAATGGATGCTTTCTCTTCAGATACGCAAGCAGTAACTCTCAAACAACTTCCTATCACGCCACACGATGAAAAGATAAACACAGGATTTTCTGAATCATCTGGTAAATTATTTGACCAGTTTATTACAGCATTCTATTTTTTTTGGCCTGAAATGAGTAAAACAATTTTGTATAGCTGATGATCCTTTTCTCAGTGTCTCTTTCAGATGAAGAAATCAATGTTTCCTACATCCTCCTGGCCACTGTACCTGCACTGCTTCTGATTATACTGGTGGTCTCTGGGGTCCTCTGTTTTAGAGTCATGGCCAGAAAGTGAGTGAAAACTTTCAAAACAAACAAGATAACGCATGCAGCTGTTTTATACTAAGTGACTACTGGCTGTGAGTCATGTAGACTGGAATAATCTTAAAACCGTTTCACCCATCCAAACAGTAAGGCTCTGTCTGTTGATCACAGTCCAGTGGGTATACCTTTGAGCAGATAATAAACAAACCATTCTGTTTGAGAGTAGTTTTACACATTTTAAGAGGTTTTCTGCTTGGTAACTAGCAAACACTACTCGTGTGTGTGTGTTCTGTGAACTACAGATAAGCACCAAGGGAGCACATGCATTATGATATGAGACTTTCCAACTATCTTAGGTAGTGACGTATGAATCAGTATTTGCATTAAATACCATCTTTCGCTGGAATATTATCACCGCATTTTATCACCAGTCGCTAAAGTTAAAGAACTCTGGAAAGGTGTTCATAGATAACTATCATTGTTACACAACTGGGACGGGTAATGTTATCATTGTTAGAACCTGGAGAAAGTACACAATGACCAGGAGGAGGAGTGTCTCGTAGAGTGCCACTCCTTGTAGAGTGGCAGAGTTCAGCCCATCTATAGTACCAGGCACTGCTGGCAACACTCTGCAGGCTCAGCTTCATGGAACCCCGCAAGGTCAATCAGCTGATTACATGCAAGGTCAAGCACAAGATTGGGTCATATGACATTGGGCATAAATCCCACATAACAACTACAGTATCACTCAAGAGGTGCACTGTGTGACCAAAAGTATATGGAGACCTGACCATCACACTCATATTTGTGTTCTTACCAACTCAAAGTTGGAAGCTCGCAATTGTACAGTATGTCTTTGTATGCTGGAGCATTGCAGCTTCCCCTTCACTGGAACCAAGTGGCCTAAACATGTTCCAGCATGACGGTACCCCCCTGCATAAAGCGGTAGACATTTTGTTAGTCAAGCTTGGAGCAGAAGAACTCAAGTGGCCTACACAGAGCCTTGACCTCAACCCCACTGAACACTTGGGGGATAAATTGGAATTCCGACTGCACCCAAGGCCTCCTCAATCAACATCAGTGCCTCTCTAATGCTCTTGTGGCCGAATGCCACGAATTCCCCACAGCCACACTCCAAAACCTAGTGGAAAGTCTTCCCACTGGAATGGAAGTTATTATAAGAGCAAAGGGGAACTAAATCTGGAATGGGATGTTCAACACACACATATAAATGTGATGGTCAGGTGTCTACAAACTTTTGATGCCTACAAGGAGAGCTTATTGCCAAAGAGAACAAAGGTGTCAGAGGCACTCATTTGAGTTTGGCAACATTCACAGACCTTAAAGGATTGTATTTAATGTGAAGGACTGTATACACATAGTGTATTCAATGGGTACCCTTTCCTTTATGTATCGTGAACAAATGGAAGAATTCCAGAGTGAGCCGTTGTGTGTAGGGAAGATTGGCTCCAGCCTCAGAGCTGTGTGTAATACACACAAATACAGCTAACTTAACAGACTCATCTATGAACAGCTCATGGTATGGTGAGGGGAAATTATTTAAGTACTCTAGCGGCATAGACCCGTGAGATAGCTAGATGGTGGCAGATGTGGAAAACTCAGAGGAGATCATTCTGAGGGAGAAAACCAACCCGCTAGGGAGGATGAGAGGTGAGTGCTGCTTACCGAGTCTAGAAGGAAATCAACTACACATCGCAAGTTCCTAGAGCTTATATAGTGAATAGTGCTATGTGTGATGGTTAGTAATGCTAGTAATGTTCATAACTGAAGGCCAACATGAAGCTGGAGTTCTGTTGTGTTCCTCAGGAAAAAGCTGCTTGTAATTTATAAAAAAAAAAAAATACAATGAAAGATGGCTGTATGACAGTGACATTTACTGTACTGCATCATCTGTCACCATGGTAATTCTGTTTCATGGCTAGAATTAATATAATATACAATATATAAATTCCAATTAGCACATTTGCTTGCACCTCTGGGGTTAAGGATTGAATCCCACCTCCACCATGTGTGTGCAGAGTTTGCATGTTCTCCCCATGCCTTTGGGGTTTCCTCCCCAGTCCAAAGACATGCATTGTAGGCTGATTGGCATTTCGAAATTGTCCATAGTGTGAGAATGGGTGTGTAATTGCAATGGGTTGTTACCCCATCCAGGGTTCCCCCGAAGTACCCTACAGTAGACTCTAGGCTACCCTGCAACTCCGTGTAGGATAAGTGGTATGGAAAATGGATGGATGGATAGAATTCCAATGACATCCCTTCTGTAGTCTGCAATGTGTATTCAGACCTTATTGCTCAATTGAAAAAACTTGGATGAGTGGTGAGATGTTTTTGAGATAATACCATATGTCCAGTCACTTTGACCTAGTACTACTAGATGTTTCACAGACCCTGGAAATCGTTCATAGACGTTTGCATGTGAGATTAATAATTATATCTTTTCAGGAGAAAGGAACAAAATGACATCTACGCTGTACCTGGTCAATGGGTGTCTACTGGTGCCCTGAAAAACAGCAGTAGCCCATCCCCCAAGGCGGTTCGCAGCCGGAATGGGGCCCAGCTAGAATACATGAGCTCAGAAATCAACAGAACATTTAGTTCAACGGATTATGAGAACGTTCCCAGCAATACCGCTGGCTTTGTCACCAACGACATCTACGAGACCTGCCGCACTCCAGCCACCATGGAGGCAGGATGGGTGGATAATGACATTTATGGATACTGAACCTGTCCCATGATGGGACCAACATTGAATGACTTCCAACCCACCTGGCTCAGATTCATCTCAACTTTTCCAGTGTCTGTGCTCAGACTTTAAAGTAATCTAAAGTAACCCAATGTGAAGGACATGGGGTCCTGTGAATGCTCATCAAGGTGGAGTGTAAGTCCACTTCTCTGAAATTGGCAGTACAAAGAAACACAAAGGTTTCATCACCTCATAGCCATTTCCTCTGTGCACACCGGTGTCCGGGAAGATGACCTTTCTGTCCATCTGAACAACGTCCTCTCCTGTCTCTCCTATTGAGGTCTACTTTGTTTTTCAGACTCTGTTGATTCTGCAATGGCATTCCAGTTCAAAGGCAAAAGAATAGGAGTTTTGCTTAGCTTGGATATTTGAAAGTGCTGAAAAAAAAATCCTGTTTTGCAAAAGCATAAAGCTCATTGTTTCAGTCTTATCCTGTTGTGCTTAAAAGTATACTGAATGAAATATCGTCAAACGTTCCACCATACCGTTTTAACTCGTTTTCATAACAAATAAGATTTTAGGATTTGTGCATATGTGGAAATATATCCTGTTGGTTGTGTTGAATACCTGTTACACTACAATTGACCTTTTCCTTACAAAATTTCTCATAGCTGTCGGTCACATGGTATTATCTTACTACGGGTCAGTTATCGTTTATTCCGGACAGTGTTTACAGTACGTTTTTAACAAGACAGCATCGTCAGAGTGTTCCGTTTCCAACATGTTCGCACCTTGCTAGTTAATATTTGCAGCTAAACTTACAGCATGGCAAGCATTTAATGATGAATTTTTACACAGAGCTCTTTTCATTATTCTATCGGAAGCTGATTGTATAGTAATCAGTACTTAGAAGCATATGTTTTAAATGCCATCATAGCATTTTATTTAATTTTACCATAGGACTAATACTGTTAACAAGTTATTGGTGAATTATTAGTTTATGATATTTCTGCCTTGTCAAACATACTACTATTGTCCGTTCTAAAACTGATGTTGTATTTTGTAAAATATTGTTAAAAAGTACTTCAAAAAATAAAGATGTAGAGCTGTTGAACTAACAGGCCTTACTAGCGATGTAATATTGAGCCTTGTCAGCAGATGTCCCTGTTTAATAATGTCAGTTTGAATGTGTCTGTTCAGATGGCCATGACCTTGTTGTGTTAGATTTAGGCTCTCCCTTGCACTTGCATGCCAAACTCACAATACTCATCATTATTATACTGCAAGTAATTATTCTGTCTACTGTTCAGTGTGGGAGCATGCAGCTTCTACTACTATTTATACCTTCAGGCATATGTTAGCACCAAATTTAACACTGCAAGAATGCTAATTTAAAGGAAAGGTCCACTGGGGTGGAGTGGGGGTATTTAAATTGAAATGTTTGTGGTGTGTTTAGGAGTTCTGGTTATATTTAACTGGCTGATGGTGCATTTGTATTATTCTGTCAGAAGTTAGTCAGAAGTTAGCAGTTTTGTGTAGCGATGATGTCACAGGGGGACAGTCGAGACGTGAAAAACGGATGCACGCGAGAACCAGACTACAGGACCGTGCCTCAAATCTTCTGAGATCGCCAGAATTGAAAAATTTGATCACAACGGCCGTTAATCGTCTGTCGGGTAACGCGTCAAACTAGCGATCAAAGACTACAGATTTTGGCGTAGAATTATAGGAATCTTTTAGGATTCTTGAAATTTGTCTCAGACGACCAAATTGTGGCCAAAATCCTACAGCGCAAACCCGGGTTAAAACACAGTTGCATTGATGGAGGTAGTATTAATGTTGTTAATGGTATTAAAGGTGAAGCTTGATCGGTTCGACCAGAGCGAGAGTCCGGCAGACTAAAATATTAAAGCGCTGCTGCATCATCGCTCTGCTTAGGACAAACATGAAATGACGCAAAGGCTGAACCACACTAGCGCCACTATCATCAGCAGGTAGCCAGACAGAATTGTGGGTAATGTTGAAGATTAACATGCAAGTCGTAGTGGTTGATTTTTCCTTTCAGCCCCCTGTAGAGAAGGTGTGTATACACCGTGGACAGTGAGGCCTGGTCTTGCCTAAGTGCAGGCTGATTATCACAGTGCACTCAGTGCCCTTCTGCGGTTGTGTAGTGGAACTCTCTTCGCTGCAAGTGACCTGTGAGCTAGCTGAGAAACTCTGGCCAAACTATCGTGAGACCCGAGATCACGATTTGAGCGCGTGCCACACTTGCAGTGAGAAGACATTGCTTCACCTTTATCAGACTAGGAAGCAAACTTTTTCTTTCTTTCTGTCTGTCTCTCTCTCTCTCTCTCTCCGTCCTTCTGAAGAGCAACACTGCCGCTTGACGTAAGCGGTGGCTCTGGTCGCCGTGGCGACAAGTTTGGCACTGAAGCGTGGAAGCGCTTCAAAGCCCCGCCCCTCTCCGGTATAAATACCCCCCTTTACTCGGCTCTGACGTCAATGTACGTCAGCAGAGAGAACACGATGCCTCCCGCGAGTCAGCTCGCGCACTGGCGCTAATAAGAGCTGAAATATTATAGCTCTATTGTATCGGGGGTAAGAGAGCTAGAGAAGGGGAAGGGGGGCCCGCTTTTTGGCGTGACAGGTCGCACTACTTCTCCCAAACCCTTTCTCAAATTTCTCTCGCCCGTAGATCGGCTACGGTGGCTGGCAGCGGACAAAAGTGGCCGCGCGCGCGCTGGCGGTTCCGTTTCGCTCCTAGACATGGTTCTTGTTTTTACTTTTGGTGGGTCGGTGCGTTCCGACCACCGCAGTGAGGTGACTCGAGGCTGAAGTCTCGCTGGGTTGTTGTGGTTTTTAAAAAAAATTTTTTTATTCCCCCCCCCCTCTCTGTGAAGCATGGTCATGGCTAACTGTGAGCCGAAAGCGGCTCTCCGCGGGCCGGTGCGTGTGGGCTTCTACGACATCGAGCGCACGCTCGGCAAAGGAAACTTCGCCGTGGTCAAACTCTCGAGACACAGAATCACCAAGACCGAGGTGAGTGCACGAGCTCGAGCGCTCTGACAGCTGGAACAACTGCAGCACTGAAACACCTGTTCATACCTGTGCAAACTTCATGCGTTACTGTGTTCCTACTACACGACACTTCCGCTGCATCCACGCTGGATTATTTCTCTCTCTAACCAACATCTTAAAATGCTATGAATGCTAGTGTGCACTTTTCTTGGGTCTCTCTCTGTCTCTCTTCTTTGCAGCTCCTTGAAACCCCACTTGAAGCAAATCCTACTACACATGAAAAGAAAATTGCAATCTCACTGGCAATATTTCCTGCACAGCACTTTTTTTTTTTTAATTATCTGAAATGTGCACAGCATGTGAGAGTAATCATTGCCCAGTCAACAGTTGGTGTGAAATATCCACAGCACTATGGACACTGTGGGTGTCCCATAGTTCCACAATAACCAATATATCAATACCTGATGGCGAGAGCCGTAAAAATCACTCCCAAGCTTCTTCTGGAAGCTTATACGAACGTGACATGCTGTCTTGTGTTCATGCGGATGACCTGTGTAAAAACCCTGTCTCACATAGTTTCCGATTCAATCAAGTGCACCACTTGATTGAATCGGAAACTATGTGAGACAGGGTTTTGTATAAAGTATACAATCCTGCTGTTTGTCATCATGATAAAGACGATGGAGCGTGCGGATATGTGGTACCTGTTGTTGAGTTGGGTGACTGTTGCTTGCGCAAGTGTGATTTTGTGATAATAGCTGCTGTTTTGTCCATATTCGTCACTGGTAGTGGAGACCTTTTTTATCTTCAGTCTGTCTCGCAGTGGCCCTCATAAATAAAGAAGGAAATAAATATATATATATGTGTATATGTGTGTGTGTATGTATGTATATATATATATAAAATGATGATAACCATCAGAACTTTTTTTAGGGTTTCTGAGAATGTGACAAGAATCACGTCGGCAGTGGAGAGAGCGCGAGGGCGAGCAGTGCCTTAGGGAATGATCACAACTAAGAGGACTGTAAAAATGTTGTATGCAATCAATGCATTTCTTCACGTTACCTGACTCGATCAGGAGCGTTTGTCACTCCGTGCAAGGCGTCAGCTTTTGTCCATGAAACCTGAGGTCATTCAGTGGTCAGCTGGACCAGTCGCCACACGTACCACTAGTGATCACATCCACAAAGCACAAACTGACAGATGTGATGACGTGATTGAGGGACAGGTTTACTAGTGAAAATGTTAAGTACCGATATTGAATTAACACCGCGTGTATGGTAAACTCTCCAGGACGATTCGTTTTTCCCCTGTGATGAGGTCGCACTCGCTAAGAGCTTATTCTCCTTTTTTCTTTTCAAATGAAGCGGATCCCTCAAGCAACACCAGAACATTCAAACGAGGAGTGTTTATGGAGACGTAACTTTTTGATCTGCAGCGCCTCGTCAATCGGTAGTCTTTAGCCTGAGGAAATTATTCGCAAGGTTAAAAAGTTATTTAATCAGGCCCGGCAGATAGGTGGCCGTCATCTCCTCTCTCTTCACGGGGGCATGTGAGAACTGGATCTGAACCCTTCAGAGACAGCTTAAAGGCTCCTCAAAACACACAGACTGCAGCCATGAGCTTTAGGCTGCCCTCTTAACTGTAGAGTGCGGCTGTGTTCTTCGACAGGTGGCCATAAAGATCATAGACAAGACCCAGCTGGACTCGGTAAACCTGGAGAAGATCTATCGTGAGGTGAAGATCATGAAAATGCTGGACCACCCACACATCATTAAGCTGTACCAGGTAACTTTGATCCCACTTGTTCTATCAGGCCACATCACTTTTTACGATAAGCTGACGTTTCACATATCAGGACAGAGTTAATGGCTAATCCTTCCCTCAGAGTGACCTCACAGCCCCTTATGTAAGATTGCGGGTTGCTTCAGTTGTAGGGAATGCGAACAGCGCTTCGTTATTATACAACTGGTCCAAATGTGGCCACGTAATCACCGTGTATCATTATTTCCAACAGCTCTTCCATTCAGGCTGCATGGGTCAATTAGTCATTTCCTCTCGGGCCACATAAACAGAGGGCAGCACGGCAGGCTCGAGCTGTGTCATCTTAAACCCCCAGCTTCCCACAGCCCTGAATCCAGGATCCACACACACATTTACTGAGTTTGCCATTTATGAACAATATGGAATGCATTTTCATAACGAAATGCTTTAGTCACATAAGCAAAGTCCACAGCGACAGTGGAGGAAGAAAGATAGAAAGATGCTGCATGCATACACACCAAGACATACATTCATACAGAGACATATATGTAAAAAGATCTCTCTGGCTTTATATGCATATGGAATTATGAGCGAGGAAGACCTGTGCAGCTTAGTTAGCTACGTTGGATTCCCAGACGTTATATTCTTTCCCATTTTCTTCATTTATCTGTGACTAATTGCATGGTGATGGGTTTTAATAATATTTATGTCTTCATAATTCAAGCTGATTTGACTAAACGCCGACTTGGTGGTTTGTCACGTCGAACACCAGCAGGACAATTCTGTAATCTAGTTTACATGAGATGATTCAAGCGGTTTCCAGAGATTTGCATATTTGGCAGCTGCCTCAGATCAGAAGTACTTAGTGGCCGGCGTGTTATGAAAATATCCAGAAGGCAATGCTTCCCATCTACGCAAGGAACAAAAAAAAACCGACCGTAGACCATGATTTGTTAGTTGGATGTGAGGTATAAAACTCAACAGGGCGTGCTGGTATAGGAAAATAATCACGGATGGGGTTAATCAGCTACTGGCAGTACCCTGAAGTCGATTGTTTTCTAATGACAGCACATTGCAAGTGTTTTATTCTGTGTTTTATACAATTACATTTTACATTTACCTTACATTTATTAATTTGGCAGACGCTTTTATCCAAAGCGACTTACAATAAGCAAAAATTATTAAACACACATTTTATTTGTATATTGCTTTTAACAATGGATATTGTTTCAAAGCAGCTTTATAGAAACATTTAAACTTGTGATACAGATTTTAAGAGTGTGAATTTATCCCTACAATATAAACCACAACAATGTGCCAGTGATGAAAAGTTTTCTTAATTGACGAACGACACATTATGCTTTTTATTTGTTTATGGTTAAGGTTATGTAATGTTCATCATTGCTTGCGTTATAGCAGCTGTATACAGAAGTTTCTAACCGTTAGAGCTTATGTTACAGAAAAACCACTATGCCATCCATCCATCCTGCATTTAAAAGCTTATGAAGTCCCTGTATAAGGCTGACATTTCTGTCTGAGCTGTGCTGTTATAGAACATTAATCAACACCTTCAGACCAATCAGAACATCCAACGGTGATGTGCTATAGTAGCCAACAGCGAATTGTTTAACAGTAAGCTTTTTAAAATCAAGTATTATGTCCTACAAATAATTGCCAGTAGGAATGAATGAACGAGTAACAGAATCTGCATCAGTAGCTCCCTAGTGTGTCTATGATTGGCTGTGTGCATCTGATTTATAATAGATCCCCTCTGCTTCCTACTTTTTTTATTTGTTTTTTTTTTTTTTTTTAAGCTGTATTCATCTTCGTTTTCTTCGGCTAATTTTGGAGTCCTCACACATATCTGCATCTTGGTCATGGCACTATGAATCAAGTTTACGATGGAGCAGAGTACCAAGCAACCAGACTGATTCATGCCTACACCATTGTAGAGCTAACGGAGAGGCATGAATCCCACTGCAACACAAGACAACACAAGGCCCTGAAACTGTTTGTCCATTTTTATTAAACTCGTGCACTTCCCACCGAATCAGCTGATGCAAGGCAGAAGGAAGGGACTGTGTGTAGTAGTGTAAACATATAGTAGTAGAATCTGAATTTTGAAAATGTTCTTTGTTCTTGCACAGGTCATGGAGACCAAGAATATGCTCTACTTAGTGACCGAGTATGCCAAAAATGGGGAAATTTTTGGTAAGTGACTCTTCGATTTCACTTGATCATGTTACAAATAATACAATGTAGCAGTGTAAAAGCTTTCCTAATCCAGAAGTAGATTTTTTTCCTGCTAACTAAGTTGCAGTCAGAAGTGTTTTGTTTTTTTCTGCTTTGTATTGCTACGTAAAAACTCCTTGTTGCAAAGGAGAAAGTGAAAGTAGTGCAGAGAAAAGTGAAACTACATGCAAAACTAAATGTTGCAAAATGTTCCGTTTCTGTCTAAAGAGAGCATTTTGGTAACAGTAAAAGGCGAACGCCTTAGTTACAATGGCTATTTTATTCACTTGAAACACCACAATATAACTTCATTAATCTCACAAGGCTCAGCCCAAATATGGCTCCAGCATTTATCTTTCGCAACGTCGGACTCAACACGTGGCAACGATAATGTTCGAGGTTGGAATGGAGCACACGCAAAGACGAGACTAAACACAGAGAGTGTGAGCAGCCGTCCTGGCCAAACAACCGATCGGCTCGCCGTCTGCTACATGTGCTTTCATTAGTCACGACTTTCATTACAAACTGAACGCAATTACATTGCGCAGCCTCTCAAAAAGACTCACTCTCTTTCAAAGTTCACTAGCAGGATGGAAAGCACTTTGAGTTTACATTTACAGCATTCGGCGGACGTCATTATGCAAAACAATTTACGGACACGCTTTGTCACCTCAGTCATAAACATGTCCTAGTACAAATCGGTCAGGGTTTAAGAATAGTATCAAACGTGAGTTAGTGCACTGGGTTAGTACAACAACAAAACAGTATGGTTAAGGATTGTTTTTAATGTACTGCTCATTTCAGTATTTACCCAGGGGAATTTAAGGATGAGTAACACACCTGCATGAGCCAATTTTCTGGATCAGCCTTTCAGAATATGCAAATGCAATGCGTCACATTCGCACCTCTGAACTTGGCAGATGTTCTTGTGCAGAAGCATTCAAGGTAGTGATTTTCAGTAGTGTCTGGATTGCAGCCTTTAAACCCAAGCACTAACCCAGTGGTCACCAACCCTGTTCCTGGAGATCTACCTTCCTGAAGACATCCTGGAACTTCAACCGTAATCATGCCCACCTGACCATCTAATCACTGCCTTAAGAAGTGCATGATCAGCTAAAACAGGTGTGTTAGAGTTTGGTTGGAGATGAAACCAGCAGGAAGGTAGAGCTCAAGGAAGAGGGTCGGTGACCAAGTCAGGGATGGAAAATGCAAACTGAAGATGGAAATAGCATTTCATTTCTTTGTTGTCAAATGTGATCCAATGTAACACAAAAAAAAAGTGGTCCCTCTAGGTTTCATGTGCAACCATAGTCTAACACGCCTGTTTTAGTTGATTAAGAACTTCTTAAGGCAATGATTTAGATGGTCAGGTGGGCAGGATTATGGTTGGAGCTAAAATCTCCAGGAACAGGGTTGGTGACCAGCAAAATGTAGACACCTAACCAACATGTGGAGGTCCTGAGTCTCTGTGGTCATTTAAAAATCCCAGGACACTTCTCATAAAGAGTATGGGTATAACCCCAGTGTCCTGGTGAAATTCCCCCATTGGCCCTTGTCTATCATGGCCTCCTAATAATCGCCATCTCTGAAATGGCTACATCATTCTCTCACTAATTGCTGGTGTGTGGTGGACTTTCTAGTGCACTATGGCAGCCATCGCAGCATCCCAGTGGATGCTACACACTAGTGGTGTTTGAGGAGACACCACCCCCCAAGTACTATGTAAAGGGCATTGAGTGTCTAGAAAAGTGCTATATAAATGTAACTAACTAACTCGCACAGCCAGATGTTCTTGCTGAACAGCCGATCATCCCATTCCAAAACTATATGGAGTTGGTCCACCTTTTGCTGCCGAGAAGGCTTTCTGCAAGATTTTGGACCTCGGCTGTGGGGATTTGTTTATCCAGCTATAAGAGCATTAGAGAGGTCAGGCACTGATGTAGGGCACGGTCAGCATTTCAATTCACCCCAAAGGTTTTCACTGGGGTTGAGGTCAGGGCTCTATGCAGGCCACTCGAGTTCTTCTACACCAGCATCGGCAAATCATGTCTTCCTGAAGCTCACTTTGCACACAGTGGCATTGTCACGCTGGAACAGGTTTGGGCCCTTTAGTTCCAGTGAAGGGAAATTGGAATTCTACAGCATGCAAAGATATTCTAGATAATTGTGTGCTTCAAACTTGGGCAACAGTTTAGGGAAGACCCACATATGGATGTGATGGTCAGGTGTCCAAAAACTTTTGGTCATAGTGTACGATAGGTCACTGTATGAATAGTCCTAGTTTCTAGTTCTTAGTTCACATTACTCATTATAAATTTGGTTTAACTGAACAATAGTGTCCATCCTCATTAATCGGTACTTTAGCTTGTAGAATAGCAATTGATCCAGTACATCTCATCATGTACCGACTTCTCCACAATTCATTCCACCACCTGAGTACCAGTACCAGACAAGAGTCTTGATGCATGTTTTCCTTGCATCTTGAGGGATGGCGATTGAGTGAGTGAGTTCGAGCTGTGACGAAGGCTCGAAGGGAACGAGCTGCAGAGCTTTCCCTCTTCCAGTTAAAACTTGCTATTGGCCTAGATCACACTTACATAATGTTGTTTTCTTGTTTATGGTGCATGATCCCTTGTGGCGCTTTAACAAGAAGTCACAAAAAACAGTGATCCTGCAGCTCTTGATTCATATTCTCATGGGTTTGACTCAGAGCGAAGCAATGTGGCATAGCGGAATTCCTTGTTTTTGTTGGATTCTTCTGATATGGGTTATATTCACAACAACCAGAGCTTTGACTTGTTGACAGTCAGTGGAGGAAATGAAAGTCCACCTTCATGTAAGGTGTCAGAGTCGAAAATGGGGCACTAATAAATAATTTATCTTCATTATCACTATTACCAGTAAAGTCAGTCAGAGATTATATCAGGCTTTTATCTATCTGTCTATCTATATATTTATATATACATTGTGTGCTGAAGGCACAGACTACAGGAGCCTTCATATAGAACAGAAATCATTGTCGTGAGTCAGTGCAGTAGGATGAACCTGTTCTGTCAAACAATGGAATTTCTATTTTCCATGCTTGATTAAGACTAATTTTGTCATAGGTTGTTCTTTTCTTTTTCTTTTTTGATAAATCAAAACATTGAATTTAGACCCAAAATGTGTTTTTCTTTTATATATCATCTATATTCAAATACAGTGTCCGCCACTAATATTGGCACCCATGGTAAATATGAGCAAAGAAGACTGTGAAAAATTGTCGTTATTGTTTAAACTTTTGATCTTTTACCAAGGGTGCCAATATTAAATGAGGGCATTAAAATATATTGAAAACAAGTGAAACAACACCAAATAACAATTCTGACTGAGAAATAAAACCACCACAGGAATAAAGACATCTAACATGATGAAGCAAGGTGATATGTTAGTCATGTTTTGCGAATATTGGGTAAAACCAAGTTTGTACTGATTATTAGAATGAATTTTGGGAGGTTCTTGTTGTGTGTGTGTGTTTTTTTAAATTAATTTATTATTATTTTTTTAATTGCATGATCCACTGATTAACGTAGCATGATACATTGCTAAAAAAATCACAAAACCTTTAACAAACTAAAAAAATTGGGGTAACCTATTGACCTTGTACATAAAGTAACCTCAGAGAATTGACTACTGGAGCTGAAATGGTAACTTGCGCTGCTGCGTTCAACTTGCCTTGTAAGTAGTAATTTGCAGGGCGGGATGAGGTCATTTTCCACCTCAGCATGCCTGATGTCTCGAAAGCTAGCCAGCTAACTGGAGTGATGTATATGTTCCTCCTCAATCCAATCTGTATAGTTACAAGCCCAATTCCAAAAACAAATAAGTTGGGACGCTGTGTAAAATGTGAACAAAAACAGAATGCAACTATTTGGAAATCTCATAAATTCATGTTATTCACAATAGAATTTAGAAAACATAAATGTTTAAACTAAGTAAATGTGCCATTTTAAGGAAAAAAATTTTAATTTCAAGGCCACAACACGTCTCAAAAAAGTTGGGACGGGGCAACAGAAGGCTGTAAAAGTAATCATTACTAAAAAAGAAACAGCTGGAGGGAAGTTAATTGGCAACAGGTCAGTATCATGGTTGGGTATAAAAAATTGTACCTTAGAGATCTTGCATCTTGTAGATCTAAAGCAAATACTTGTGTATATACAACAGAAATCATTTAAAGGTAAGAAGGGCTTCTTTGTTTATTTCTGACTTTATGGGCAGCCATGTTAATTGGGGGTCGCTCCATAAACAGGGAAGGAACTAGCAGTTGAGAAGGCTACCCTACATTGACCAGTCGGAATTTCTAGTTGATGGGGGTGTTTTTTCTTTGTCTTTCACTGGTTGGAGGTGGGAAATTACAAGTTGCAATGTTGAGTTGAACGCAGCATTAATGTCCATGCAACGTGGCCTGTGAAACACCTGGGTTTCCGCCTGTACGTAGTGTGTCTCATGAGAAGTTAAAATCAAACATGCAAGTTCAAGCAAGCAGCAGCTGCCTAGAAGGGTTGAAACCTTGGGTATAGAAGCATTTCTATTTAGAAATGTGGAATTTTGTAATTAAATTTCACTGCAAAAAAAAGCCTTTCTTGAGAATGACCTACTTAAATCTAGTTAAAGTTCACTAAAATCAACCAAAAAAAAATCTGCCAATCAGGTAAGCAAAACTGACTTGGTAAGAATTCTTGAAAATGGCATAAATATCTAGTCACTAAAAATGCTATTGGGTCTAAAACTAGACAAAAATGCCACAATTTAAGGAAGTTGTGCTTATTATAAGCAATGAAAGCTTAGTTATTAGACTTATTTAAAATGAGTATTTTGGTCAGTTGATTGCACTGACTTTAAGAGTTTATCCCTTAATCTAAGATTAATAATTAGAAAAAAAAGCTTACAATAATACACAATTTCTTCAAACAGCATAATAAAAACTTAACACCATTGTTATTTTTTAATAACAAAACTCTGCAACATAGTGTCAGGGATTGTAAAATGCAGCAGATGCAAGCACGTATTTTTACAAAATCTAAACTGTGAAAACAAGAACCACAAACGTAACAAAGGCAGCAGCATGCAGACTATGAGAGTGATTGTGGCACACACAGCGACAACAAAAGCTTCAGAGTTAGGTGCTGGAAAACTAGAACTTCTGCAGGGGTACTTATCAGGGTAACACAGAACAGGTGAGAGTGATTATTGGAACATGGGACATGGTCATGTGACATGCTGGGGCTGATGGGTAATGCAGTGTTCCTCTGCTGGAACATTATGCAAACCATGTTCTAGCTTGTTACTGGTTAAATCTAGCTTAATATTTGCTGAAAGATCTTAAGACAACGTTAGATCGAATTTTTTTTATTTATTTATTTTATTTTTTCTTAAGATTATTTTTCTTTTTACACAAAAAATAAGACTCATTGCCCAGAAACAAGGCTTTATTTCTGTATTTATTTTCCTTTTTGAAATTCCTTTTTTTTTGTGGTGTTCATGTTCAAATTACAAAACTTAAAAATATTGGTATCAGCATTGTGTCATGATTCCAAGGTGGAGATGTGCAGAATTTCTTTCATTAATAGCACAACCAAACACAAAACAAGAACTATGAATCAGCAGCAAAACACTAAGGCTAAGGACGAACACAATCCAAAGATAAGTTCAGAGTTCCTTTTCTGATTACATGACACATTGCCCCTACTGGAACACTACGCCCTCCACAGTGTAAAACAATGTCTAATGATAAATAAGTATTGACCTTAGTATTACAAGTTTCTAAAACCCAACTGGAACTAGGGATGCACCGAAATTTTCGGGCGAAAATACATGGTGCCACGCCCCACCCCTTAATGCTCACTGCTCAGATTTCACTCTGAATCTCGTCCAGCACAGAGCACAGTGTGATGAGGTGCAAGCTCCCTCACTTTGTGACAGGTTTGACGAGGTTCTACAGGAAAGCGCCACGATCCACAGCAGTGTCCCAACAAGCGCAGCTGCAATTTGCATTTCACGCAGGTATTTATCCACCCCAAGCACCAGCACAGAGTGAGAGAATATTCCATGCAGCATCTCATGTTCTTGATGAGAAGAGGAAGTGTCTCTCCTACCAGAAAGTTGAACAACTTTTGTTCTTGAAAAGAAACCTGCCACTTTTGCTTAAATAGAAAATAGTGAAATTTGCTGTGTGTGGAGCAGTTCCATTAGAATTCATGTAGCCCTGCAAAACTTTGTTCTTGACTTGAGGCTTCATCTGTTGTTTATAGTTCGAGGTTGGTTTTAGTTCTATTGCTGCTATGCTGCACAGAAATACGTTTACACAAACAGAATAGAGGACTAGTTCATTACATCAAAGTAGCTGTTTGGCATTTCATAATAGTTTTCTAGAACTTTACATTATCTGGATAATGGATTTAAAAAATCTGTTAGATTTGATGGTTACAGACCTGAATGAAGAATAATATATTTAATATTGTTTTTTTGTGTGCGTGTTAATTTCAATAAAATTGTGATCATGTTATTTAGTTTGTAGCTTTTCAATTCAGATTAATCAAATTCATGAAATGAATTAAAAAGTCTAATATTTTTTTAAAAAACATTTTTAAGTAGTTTTTAAAAAAGTTTTTTATTAATACAATTAAACGAAGAAAGAAAAACTATTTTAAAGTGGGTTTTAAAAAAAAAAATCAGTTTCGACCATGTGCATGCTGAATTTTCGGTTTTGGTTTCAGCCCAGCATTTTCCTTACGGTGCATTACTAGCTAGAACCTTTATAATACTGAGGTAAAGAGATGTTCATGACATTTGGACTGAAATGTGGCAACAGCCCTTGTTTTGACAGAACAGGATAAAGAACAGTGTCAGGAGTTGAACAGACTGATTGTAGTCCTCTTGTTTGTGGGGATTAAGGCCGGAAAAGCCATCCAATAGACACTCAGTGTGATGAAGTCACGTATATGGTTGAACTGGGTCAAAAGGAGAATACAGGAGAGATTGTGCAATTCGTTCTCGCAAAAACTGCACCCAACCCTGCCATGGGTCATATTAGAAACTTTATCAGGAACACAACTGTGGGTGAATAAATAAATTCATGAAGCATTAATGAGATTTAATTAACATTTACACCGACTTTCACTCAAATGTAATTCATTGTAAGACCCAAAAGACTTTCTACTAACTGACTTTGTACTAATTGGGATGTAACATAACTGTTTGCCTTATAAGAGTCACAGAAAAAGACTTGACGTTTTTTTTTCTTTTTCTTCATTTCGTGAGATTTAGTTAGAAAATGAATACGAATGGAGAAAAGCGGGAAAATCAAGCAACACGGTAATTCTCAGCCATTTTATTCCAGTACATCTAGTGCTGAGGGTTACACGGCTGAAAGGATTAGGGAACCATTTCAGTAGAGTTTCTCAGTCAGTGACTGAAATTAGCACGTGGGATGCTGGACATTTGAACGTGGATTTCTGCCTTCAAATATGTAAATCTTTTTATATAGTCTGAAATTCATTTTACTAACTAATGGAAATACATCAAGCCTAGTGTTTGGGTTTGTTTTGTTTTGCAGCACATGAAAGTTGTATTAAAAGCAATGAGTGGTTATGCTGAGGGAGGGAAAAAAACACACAATGCAGATTATAAAAATGTAAAATCGAGATGCACACAGAATTATTTAAACATATTTAAATACCTGATTTGACAGGTTTGTGCAGGAATAAGTGTGAGGCTCCTAATAGTGAAGTCAAGAGTTTTTCAAGATAGACATACTTAAAATGAGTATTTTGGTCTCTTGATTAAGGGATAAATTCTTAGGGTGTGTGCCCTGCGATGGACTGGCACCCTGTAAGGGTGTACCCCGCCTTGTGCCTGATGCTCCCTGGGATAGGCTCCAGGTTCCCCGTGACCCCGAAGAAGGAATAAGCGGTAGAAGATGGATGGATTCTTAGGGTGTTTGCACATATAATTTGTTTTAAAAGAACCAAATCCAGTTCACTTGACGTGAACCAGAAATGGAACCAACTGAAAGCGACCTCGGTCCTTTTGGTGTTCACAAAATAGTGGACTCAAAAGAGAACCCGGTTCCTTTTTTTGGTCCTCTTCAGCAATGACATGATCTCGGATCGAGTTTTTTAACTCTATAATTGATGGATGCTGAGAACCATTGAAATGTTATTATGGATGTTAAATTTATGACTTTGGAACCAAAAGATAATGTTGGGAGAGTACTTAAGCTTTTTAAAAAAATTTTTGGTAGTTAACGCTCTGGGTTACTGTTAGAAGGTCGGGGGTTCAAGCCCCAGCATGCCAAGCTGCCGCTGTTGGGCCCTTGAGCCAGGCCCTTAACCATCTCTGCTCCAGGGGTGCTGTATCATGTCTGACTCTGTGCGCTGACCCCAACTTCTTAACATGCTGGGGTATGTGAAGAAAAGAATTTCACTGTGTATATGTGACTCATCATTATCGTTATCCACATGGCCATTCTGAAACTGTTCGTGCTTAATAATAATCTTGAATGGAAATATGCTATGAGGTTTTATTTTATTCGCTTTTTATTTATTTTATAAATTGTTTAATTTGGTCCCAGATTTGGTTCGATACTAAAGTGTCCGTGTGGAGTTTTATGTCTGAGTGGGTTCCTCTCCTGGTTCTCCGCTTTCCTCCCTGAAACATGCCGGAAGGTGGACTGGCCTCTAGATGAACATGTTTTTGTGCAATGAGATGGACTGGCACCCTGTCCAGGGTGTACCCCGCCTCGTGCCCGGTGCTCCCTGGTATAGACTCCAGGTTCCCCACGACCCTGAAGAAGGAATAAACGGTAGAAGATGGATGGATGAGGTGGACTGGCATCCCATCTAACGCATATTCCTGCTTCATGCCCAGTGTTCCTAGGAGATCCACCACAACCTTGCTGAGAGAGTTTTTAAAATAACATGTTTTTTTCTAAATGTTTTTACTGTTCTATTACTACATGGAAAGCAGAAAGTGGAAGAAAGGTATACAGAAACTTTCCCAGCACTCAAACGATGAGACCCAGATTAACCTGATGTTTTATGTTTTGGTCCGTACTTCCTAAACAGCCAAAAAAAAAAATTCCTCAGATTCTTTGTTTTACAATGAACAAAATGTTTCCAGGACCATAAACTTGAACCATATTGGATTTTGAGTTAGTTTGTATAACTTGCATTTTTGAGAGAGAGAGAGAGAGAGAGAGAGAGAAATCTATATATATGTGTGTATATATGTATGTGT
>JAOUWY010000076.1:15098634-15112969 GCA_025728095.1 Prietella phreatophila | reverse complement strand
CACATATATACACATACATATATATATATACACATATATATATATGTATATATGTGTGTGTTATGTGATGTGATGTTAATAGTGTGTCTTTTTCAGTGTATTAAAGTTTGCATTCCTAGTAGCACTGTGTTGAACGCAAGTTTTTGGGGAGGTTTTTTTTTTTAGCCTTTTTTGTGAAAACTACGAACTGGCGAAATCACAATCAAGGTCTTTCGCAGTGGTTTTGTTGGTAAATGAGACCTTTTAGCTGTACTCATGTTCAACACGCGAATTAAAGAGGGCTTTGGCTGAATGTGTGGTGTGATGACGTCACATGAGGGGTCTTGGCACAAATCTGTGGAAAATCTAATCAATTTTGAAAAGTTCAAGTTAAAAAATTGCGGCAATTTGTTGATTTTGTGTTAATTTCTACGAGCACAAAATCTTGGAGGGACTAATTATTATTTAAATAAGAATGTCTTGCAGATTAAACAACAACAACAAAACAAACAAATAAAAAAGTAGGCTTGAACCTATCAGCAAAATGTGTTTGGTTGCATATACAGTAGCTTGCAAAAGTATTCAACCCCCCAGAATCTGATCAGATTTGTCTGAATAACAAATGGTAAATACGCTCCTTCAATTATGTTTTTTTTTATCATTATTTTTCATCAGGGCTTAAATAACATCTGTGTGGTCCTCACCAACTTGTTTTGGAGAAATACTGGCCCACTCATCTTTACAGTTTATTGAAGTTTGAGGGCATTTATTTATGCGCAGCTCTCTTAAGATCACATCACTGCATCTCAATGGGGTTGAGGTACTTATTTTTACCCCACCTGGTTTCTGAATGTTGCATATTGTGACACGTTGAGGCTTTACTATGCAAAGCAGAAGGCATACATCAACACTGTTCAGAAGTGCCATCGACTTCTCCGGGCTCTGTCTCATCTGAAATGGACAGTTACACAGTGGAATCGGTTTTTGTGGTCTGACGAGTCAATATTTAAAATTGATTTTGGACAAAACAGCCGTTGTCTTCTCCGGGCCAAGGAGGAAATGGACCGTCCAAACTGTTATCAGCATCAGGTCCAAAAACCAGTGTCCGTCATGGTATGGGGGTGTGTAAGAGCCCATGGCATGGGTAACTTGCACATCTGTGAGGGCATCATTAATGCAGAAAGATATGTACACATTTTGGAGCAACATATGCAGCCATACAGAGCAGGACAACGCCAAACCACATTCTGCCTGGATTACAAACGCATGGATGCGTAAGCAAAAAGTGCGGGTGCTAGCATGGTCTGCCTGCAGTCCGAACCGGTCTCCGATTGAGAATGGGTGGCGCATTATGAAGCGCAAAATAAAGCAACGAAGACCCAGTACTGTTGCACAGCTGAAGAAATGCATAATGGATAACTGGGAGAATATTCCACTTGCTTAACTTAAAAAACTGGTGTCTTCAGCGCCAAAGACTTAAGTGTTATTAAAAGAAAAGGTGATGTTACACAGTGGTAAACAGTTAACTGTCCCAACTGTTTGAGTGTGTTGCAGTCATCAGATTAGAAATGAGTATATTTTCAAAAATAAACAAATTTGACAAAGTAAAACATCAAATTAATGTGTTTTCAATATAGTACAGGGGGAACTGAATTTTCGGCTTTTTTTGCGGCTATATAAAAATTTGACCCAGATTGAAAGCTGACTACTCATGAGCTGATTTAAAATGACTTGACTCTTACCTGTCGGACTGAAACTCCTCTGGATAAAGCTCCTTAAAACCACTATGACCCCATCTGGTAAAGTCAAATCAAATTAGTAATTCATATGGTAATCACAGGACTCATATAATCCAAATACATTGCAAATAATAATTAATAGCTAGGCATAGCCACTAACCTGTCTGGATCATTGGCTTCAAATTCATAGAGTTTTCGTGTCCAGTATCGAGCCTCTCGCTCATCTCGCTCAGAAAGACATGCTCTTTCACCAAGCCTGCCACGCGCGGACCCTTCTGACTCTTTCAGGTATCGGTCACAGTGCATGCTGCTTCTAAAAAAATAATAATTGAAAAAAAATTAAACACACAAAACAGGACGGCGTCAGGTAACAGCTTAGATTCACAGTGTGTAGCAGAAAACAAAGTGGACTTGAACCTTGTGCTCCAGCTGTGCTTTGATTCACGAGGAGACGAGGTCTTGCGCTCCATGTCCCTCAGCTTCCACATCTCTGACTCCTCCTGTATCTGCAATTATACAGCACACAACATAAAATAGGCATTTAAAAATAATAAAGAAAAATTACACATGCATGTCAAAGTAAGGAGTCAAACACAAACTTGATTAAAGATTTAAAACACTCATGCACATTCACTGCTATTCATTTTAACTGAAAAAAATTAGCAAAACATATTTTAACAATAAGTATTAATATGAACTAAAACTAGATGTCAGACCTTTTTTCCCCCTTTCCTGTCTTTTTTTTTAATGCGTGTAGCACATATTAGATTAACATGCAGTTATTTTGCAAAGATCATCACATCTGTAAGTGATGCTCTTCTCATCTCAAAACTGGACTACTGCAACTCAGTACTCTCGGGCCTCCCGGCCAACTCCATCAAACCCCTTCAGATGATTCAGAATGCAGCAGCATGCCTAGTCTTCAACCAGCAAGAGAACCCATGTCACACCCCTCTTCATCTCCCTCCACCGGCTTCCTGTAGCCGCCCGCATCAAATTCAAGGCTTTGATGCTCACGTACAAGACCTTGTCTGGAACAGCACCCTCCTACCTCAACTATCTCCTGAAGGCTTATGTTCATTCACGCAATCTGTGATCGATTAGCAACCGACGCTTAGTAGTACCTACTCAGCAAGGCTCAAGGACACTTTCAAGAACCTTCACACTAACTGTTCCTCAGTGATGGAATGAACTTCCAACCTCAACCGCAGAATCTCTCGCCATCTTCAAAAAATATCTAAAAGACCCACCTCTTCCGTGAACACCTAACCAACCCATTAAAATCAAATAAATAAAATTACTCTGGCTCTTACACCTCTACTATGCACACTTTGCTTCTTCTAGAACTCAATTAAAAGGACTTGTAGGCTAGCACTAGTTGTATTGTTCTTAGCATGATACATCACTTTTCTTGTATTTTCTCATTTGTAAGTCACTTTGGATAAAAGCGGCTGCTAAAGGAATAAATGTAAATTTAAATAGATGTAAGTCATTCAAGATACGCCATTAACGTACAATATTGGATTATGGTATCCAGACAACTGTTACGAGTATGACTGATGTTTTAAGTAAGGAATAGAACACAACGGGGTGTACCGTTATAGGAAATGCTCAACAACAGGGCAGTACATCCTGTTACTATGCTGAAGCGGATTATTTTAACAGCACATACGGAAGTGTTTTATATAAACCTATATCACAGCGATTTTTTAAGAATTATGATTTTAGTTATTAAAGAATGACACCATACTTTAATAATAATACATCAACAAAACAAATCAGTTCCTGTTAAAATCAACAATTCAACTTTGGCATAAAGAATCTGCCAAATCAACGATTTTGGTACATTCTTAAAAAGTAGGAATGCCCTGGCGAGCTCAGCAACACCAAAAGACCTGCAAGATCATGGAAGCAAACTAAGGCGGATGAATACAGAATTCTTTCCTTGGTGAACAAAAAAACCCTTCACAACATCCAGCCAAGTCACTGGAGGAGGTAGGCATATCGACTCTCAAAGTCCACAATCAAGAGACGCCTTCATGAATGTAAATACATGCGGTTTACCTCGAGATACAAACCACTGGTCACACCCAAGAACAGAAAGGAAAGGTCAGATTAGACTTTGCTTTAAAATTTTTGTTGTTTAAAAAAAAAAAAAAAAAGCCTGCCCATTTCTGATGCAAGATTAACTTGTACCAGACTGATAGGAAGATCAGAGTATGAAAAAGAAAGGAAGGGATAACATCATACATCAAACACAGTGGAGGAAGTGTTATGGCACAGGCATGTACAGCTACCAGTGGACCTGGATCACTGGTGTTTATTGACGATGTGACTGCTGATAGAAGTAGCAGGATGAATTCTGAGTTCTTGTTATAGCCGTTATATTCCTTCACAATGCATCTTCACTCCCCCCTTTAAGTTAATAAAACAAAAACACCTTATATCAACAATTAGACTTTACTATTATCTATTACACAACTCTCTGTAAATGACTTCTTATAGAAACAACAATGCACGAGAACAAGAGTACTAATAAAAACCTGTGATTTGAATTATACCCAGCATCAACCAAGCCACTGTTAGAGAAAATAATCAGCACCTTCTGACCAATCAGAATCGAGAATTCGACAAATTAATTATTCAAATAAATTAAACAATAAGCTAAAAATGCACAGAAAATGAACAAATTGATTTGACAGCCAGGCAGATGATAAGTAGTATGTGATCGTTGAGGTTCAATAAAAGGAATAAGAAGTACCCCCCCCCCCACACCCACCATTAAACAAGAAGTTGGTGAAATGTTTCAGATAAAGTACAAATTCCTTAAATGACTCATAAGTAAAGTAGGAAGTACTGATTTCTTGGGGTGCTTTCTCATCTATTATAGGACATATCAGCATGATTTCAGCCCAAATACAAAGAAAAGGGGCACAACAACAACAACGAAAGAAATAAATAAAAGAGTGGCGTAGATGACGGGCCTTGTTGTGGGCGTCAGTGTGTCTGATGACATTGCGAAGCAGCACTTTTCCCACAGGAACCTTCGCCATGATCGCCTACAATTAGGGAACAAAGAACCACATACTCAATGGTCTGTCACATTTCATGACGACAACAACAACAACAACGAATGAGCAACAAGGACACTTCACGAGGGCTTCTAATAAAAGGGTTTTCGTGTGAATCCTAATAAGGAGCTATTTCAGGTCCACACAAAGCAGACATTCTGTTAAAACACTTGACAATACTGACATTTATTTAAATATCTGTATTTCTATTCCATTTCAAAACATGGCCGAGAAAGCTAGTTTGTACAACCTCTAGTACCTTCCAGAGGTATTTGAGCACACAGGCTGAATCCTAAACGACTGACCCACACTTCAGAGGGTGCAGGAGCCTTTCTTCAGATCTTCTGGAATCCTTGTCTATTCAGAACCGGCGCTAGCTGCTTGTTTTGCTAATTTCTCCACATGCTAATAACAAGCTCTTTGTCTGTCTGTCTAAATGAACTCCATATCCTTCGTACACATTATCATATACATATAGAACACGTTAATTATTAAACAAAGACAAACAGGAAGTTGTCTTCATGTTTACCTACACAAGTGGAAACCACCGAGTCTTGACGTTTCAATACAAACTTCGTCTTTTTCGTCTTCCTTTCTGGTTTAATGGCGGTTGACAAACGACATTTGTGGTAAAATACCGCCATCTGCTGTGCTGGAGTAAGTAGCATCAGTCAGAACGTTCACATGGACAACGATAATCCAATATTAGCCCGATTAAGACAATACTCTGATTAAGAAACTGCCATGTAAACAGCCATTTTTAATGACCTTAATCCGATTAAAGTCGTACTCGAAGTAAACAAAAATCGAATTGAGACGTGTGAAGTATTCCTGTTTTAGTCACATTATCGACATGCATACACCTTCAATCACACTATTGACATCGTTTGGGAGTTTTCACCGCATTTTGTGACAGGACATGTACACACACGGCAGTGCTCAACCATTTTATGGCAAACACGAGAGCACGATTGCATCCAAAACCACGTACTTACCTGCTATATAGTAGGCGAAGTACATGTATCTCAGCTACTATAGAGTAGGTAAGTACGCAGTTTCGGAGACAGCCCCTGGTTGTCTATTTGCACGCATAGTATGACAATTAACTGCACTTGAAGCTTTTGTAAAAATGAAAAATGAAACACACAAAACTGAAATACGGTACCTTAACGAAGACGAACTGTATGACGATACGTGAAATTCTGGAAGGAACATCGGACGGTGTGGTGCAGTGATGTAATGACGAGTGCCGTCAATTGATCTATGTTCTATAACATGTAAAACAGGAACATGAAAGGAGTATTCTAAAAGCAACTCATGTAAACACTTTAATCATAATATTGTCTCACTGAGAATGAGGTCAATAATTCGATTACTGCTGTCCATGTAAATGTAGTCTATGACTTTAGCCGGATTAACGTAATGTCACGTTCCAGAACATAAGGGAGTTGAGGACGGATACAATTTCAGTAAAAGACTATAGTAGAGAGACAGGCAGAAAAAAATGGTCCAAAAACATGCAAAAGGTCAGGTGATAAGAAAACAGGCATAAATAGGGCAAGGCAATAATCAGAGTCAAGAAATTAGGTCAGAAAACAACGAAAAGAAACAAAGAACAATCACTTGGTATGCGATAAACTCAATACTACTCACAGTCATAGTATTTGAACAGTCTCTTATATACTGTGGTGTGAGTGTGTGTGAGATTGGAAACAGGTGTGTGTGATTAGAATTCCGGAGAAGGTGAACGTGTGTGGGAAGTGTAGTCCATGGCGGCCATGATTGTAGGCCGCAGTGCAGGATGGGAAATGTAGGCACTGGTTTGCTGTGACATGACAGGTAAACAGAAATTGCTGTTTAAATGGAAGTTTCAGAGTATTGTCTTAATCAGGTTAATATCTGATTATTGTTGTCCATATAAACGTAATGATTGTGGAGAGGCAGTCACTTCATCCATCCATTCGTTCATTAATTCATTGGCTATGTTGACATGCACATCAATATTCTGATATTAACCGGAATTTGGCGATATTCTGATTAGCATTGAGTCATGTAAACGCCTCAATCCAATTGCCCGATTAAGATTAAGATGATATTCTGATTCCTTATATTCTGATTCATACTCCTGGAATATGCCTGGTTTTAATTGGAAATGTGTTGCATATAAACACCTTATTCAGAAAATCCACTGAAAGGAGATATATGCACATGCTCAGTCTACAAGGACTTGTGGGTGCTTACAGATACTTAGCTGTAGGCTAGGTATTTAGGAATGGCAACTCAAGGCATACTTACCAACCATTTAGACATGAATATTCACAAATATGACCACAACCCGAATATAGACCTTAAATGAAATTTGATGTGACTGTAAACATAGTTATTCATTCGTTCATCTATTCATTTTGGCTTAGTGATTAGCTGTGATAGCTGTGTGATGCATTTGATGCAGTGTGCGGTGTATGATCTGAGCACTGACAGGCTGACCCCCCCACCCCTTCAATCTCTGCAGCAATCATACGTCTGTTCATTGAGGGAACCATGAATGCCAACATGTACTGTGACATACTGAAGCAGAGCATGAAGCTGAGGGTGAAGGTGATGGACTGGCCAAGATGTCTCCAAACCTACACCATATTGAGCATCTGTGGGGCATCCTCTAACATCCACCAGCTCCGTGATGTTGCCATGGAGGAGTGGAACAGGGCTCCAGTGGCAATCTGTGAAGCTCTGGTGAACTCCATGCCCAAGAGGGTTAAGGCAGTGCTGTGTGTGGGTTCCTGTGTGTGGGTGCCTGTGTGTGTTGGTGCACAACTCTAATCTCAATCAGACGCTTTGCGGACCTTTCTGACAAGCTTTCTTAAAAGGTGCACCTCATATTCGTATCTGTAATTATATTTGCTTAGAACATATTATCCTCTTGGAGGAGAAGACAGTGTTTATAATGGTTGTAGGTGCCACCCCTCATCTGCAAAAAGATGTACGTATCATGCCTTTAAGCTCCTCCTGAAGCTGTCTTGACTCATTATAAATGAATAGAGAGGAAACTATCTTACAACCCTACTTACAATCCTACAAGATGGATATTCAAAATCTGGTAAATGCTGGCTAGGTCATTAATGTGAATGTTGAAGCAGTGGAGTGACAGCGAAAAGCCTTAGTAATGTATCTCCCACACCATTTAGTCAATCATAAGATGAAGGATTGTATGGGTTTCAATTGCTCATTTGAATGTAATGGGGCAACCTCAGTAAACCCCTCCTTGGTGTGCTTCTGGTGTTATTAAGCATGCACTGGTAATGTCAATGGTATGTTCTATCAAACCCACCTTCTGCCAGAAGACAAACCTCATGTGGAGTGACTTGGACAGAGATAAGGTATTGTGAGGCCAAATTTATTTGATCAACAAATTGTTGGTTACATTGATGGACCTCTTAGCCATGGGAGGCTTTGAACTGTGGTTTCGAACTAGTGTTGCCATCTCACAGCTCCATTGTCTCTGGTTTGATCCTTTCTCATTATACTGTCTGTGCCGGTGTTTCTGTTGGTCCTAGTTTAATCGTTTTGCTCATGTTTTTACCCAGGCAGAAACTTCAGTCTTAGGACTGTTTCACACTGGATGCATAAGCAGAGCAGAAGCAGAGCAGTTCCGCGATCATTTCGCCATGGAGTCTATTTTTGCTGCGTTGCTCACACTGAATTAAAGTGGCAATGCACTGGTCCTGGTCATAATAAACATGGATTGACGTGACAAAATTGCAGTTACATTATAAAGGCATATAAGTCATGTCTACTGTATTTCACACAGACACCAAGACTTTCAGCACACAACATTGCCAGGAGGTTTTTGTCCAAACCTCAAAAGTATGTTTAAATTATTTAAACTACAAGTCTAGCTTAAGTTGAAGATTAATGTTATCACATAAACGTCACATACACAGCATGTTATATGCTTATATAACACTCTCTCATCATCGCAGAGTATGCTGCCAATCATAAACAAAAGCAGGTCACAGGTACGACAGGAGTAGTTGGAGGAGTGCACCTGAAAAAGGCAAGATAATGGATGACACTCTTTTCATTGTCAAGGTGGAGAAATACAAAGTACTCAACGAACTTACCCATTCCTGTATTTGCGGTACACAAGTCATGGCTGAGGTGGTACGGACATGTTCTACCTTGTTGTTCTACCTTGTAGCCAAAATAACACTAGCACTCAGCCCAGAAGACAAGTGATCACATGGAAGAACAAAGAAATGATGGCTGGATTAGATAAAGGAAGACAATGTCACCAAAGAGGATGCAGTAGATCGTATGAAATGGAGACAATGATGCAGAAAAGCCATCCAAGCGACCAAGCAGGAAAACACCTAGGCTGGACAAAGAAGGGAAAAAAGATCATGCTGATCATGAGCACCAGCAAATGAAAGCTCATGGGTGTTTTTACCCTGAGTCTGCTGTGTTCTCTGAGCCGTGTGCTGCTGGAAATGTTCCGGATATTATTGATTTCCAGGAAACCATCAGTTTCTAATGTTATCATGACACCCACAAGTTTCTAAAACTTTGCTGTGGTTTTTGTTTGAGTATTTTTTTTTTTCAGATTTTAAAATAATTGCTGTAAACGTGACAAAATGAACGTGCCAAAAAAGGGGGGAAATGAAGTGGTCTGAGTACTTCCTGATGGCTTTTTTATGTCTATAATAACTTCATGCTCTATATATTCATGAGCATGGTTGGGAGGGTTACTTTAAAAATATATTGCATAGTTACAAATTCCTTTGTAAAAAATAAAATAAAATACCAATTTAATCAGTAACATAATCCAAATATAACAATAGTAAAGTAATGTAATCTGATTATTTTTGGATTACTTCAAGGTCACATATGGAAATAAAGTCAAGAGAAAAGCAATATTAGTCTAGAATACTTTTATATAGAGGTGAAAAACATGTTATAAAATAGTTTAAAACATGTTATACTATAATCAAGCAGCTGTGTATATTGTGTTATGTCAAAAGATTAATTTCTTTGGCTTTAAATTAAATAAAAAACATTTCCCCCCCCCAAATGTACCTATAATCTGATT
The DNA here is from genome assembly GCA_025728095.1 of Prietella phreatophila. Lineage (NCBI taxonomy): Eukaryota > Metazoa > Chordata > Actinopteri > Siluriformes > Ictaluridae > Prietella > Prietella phreatophila. The sequence continues at coordinate 15,103,094 of JAOUWY010000076.1, read as the reverse complement.
ATTTTGTTTGTTGATGTAACTGTAAGGGATTACAGTTACCAGTTTTTTGTATCCTGATTACTTAAGGCCGTTAAATGTATCCCATTACTCCCCAAGCCTGTTCTTCAGTACTGATGAGTCAGAACTAATGACCTTTTTGTAAGTTTCACTTCCATTCTCCAGGCAAAATTCCTGCCATGTGCTGATTATTATTATTATTTTTTAATCAAACCTGTCTCTGCATGAAAGTATCAAGGCTGGTACATGAATATAAAGTTCTCCACAATATATAGAGCTCTGCCTGAGTCTTATCTAATAAAACAACCGTCATATGTGAGGAAGTAGAAGACTATGAATGAAATCCAATCACTGATACAGCATCTTTAATACAGACTTGGGAAAAATAAAGCAAAAATTAAAAAGCAATATGCGAGACACCACAGCCTGTCAGTTTAAATTTTTTGTCACATTTTTTGACATTTGCAGTGCTCCAGAAAGTAACAGGGACACAAACCAATTCAACCCGAACACTGCTTTCCCTTATTTGACGTGTAGTTGTCACTGCATACAAGTCATTCCTCTCAGGGTTCTCAAAAGCAAGTTTCCAAAGGAATCTGCAACCAGCTTTCAATCAGCTGATCTGGGGGATTTGCTGTGGAGTTATAATTATCTACTTTCGTTTTTTCCTAAATTTTAGACGAATGCTCTTATGATCAGTTGTGAAAACTTGGGACTTCCATTTATTGTTGACGTAATGTCACACACCCTGCAGTTTGGTCACTGAGCTCGGTTGTTCCTGTTACTTATTGCAACTCTGCAATCATGAAATTATGTGCCAGTGACTTTTCATGTGCTTATTACAACACCATCACTGTTTATGGCCAGTCCTGGGACTGTAATATGATCCATGTTGCCACTTAAAATGGGGTTTTAATACAGATGCTTGTTTTTGTTTTAAACTAGTCCTACAAACCTTTCTAACATTCATGAATTATACCAGTTTATTATACACTAAACATATTAATATTCTATTAATCATCAACGAATGACATATTGATGGCTGATATTATTACATATTATTTGGTATGTTAACGTGACAAAATTTGGAGTAAAAGACACTCTTAATACTGTATTGTAATTGAAGTGAATAACATTGATTTACATTTTCTCATTACAGAGGAAAGTGTAGGATATATAGGTGGGATATATTAGGTGTGACGAAACGTAGTTGAGACGGAAGCAGGCGCAGATCAAAACTCTTTATTAAACACAAACTGAAAGCTAACGTGGCAAAGAGCAGTATCCTTCTTGGCGTGGACAGCCGCTACAAACATAAACGCTAGTACAATTAATACCACAACTAAATCAATAAATGTAACACAAACATTCCTACAAACAATAACGAGCGGAAACTCCGGAGTTTAAGTAGCCAACATAATCACCCTTGAACACAAACACTTGTGATAGATAATGCTAATGCTCAAACCCGGATGTGAGAGAACCCAAAACAATGTCACGTGACTAGTCCGAAGACGAGCCACAGTGCCATCTGCTGGACATAACGTGACATTAGGCAGCAAGTGAACAATCAGTTATTGAAGTTGATGTGTTAGAAACAGAAAAAATGGGCAAGTGTAAGTGACTTTGATGGGGCCAAATTGCGAGGGCTAGATGACTGGGTGTTCCCATGCAGTGGTTAGTACCTAGCAAAAGTGGTCCAAGGAAGGACATCCGACCTCAGGGTTTTGGGCGCCCAAGGCTCACTGATATGTGTGGGAAGCGAAGGCTAGAGTGTCTGGTCCCAAGGAAGAGCTACTATAGCACAAACTGATAAAAAGTTCATGCTGGCTATGATAGAAAGGTGTGAGAACACACAATGCATTGCAGCTTGCATATGGGGCTGCAGACCGGACAGTGTGTCCATGCTGACCCCGTCCTCTGCTGAAGGCACCTACACTGGGCACATGAGCATGAAAACTGGACCATGGAGCAATGGAAACAGGTGGCCTGGTCTGATGAACCATGTTTTCTTTAATGTCTTGTGGACAGACAAGTGCATGTGCAAGTACACCCCTTCATGGCAACAGTATTGATAATGATAGTGGCCTCTTTCAGCACAATAATGCTCCCTGCTACACTGCAAAAATTGTTCAGAAATAGTTTGAGGATTATGACAATGAGTTCAAGGTGATGACCTGACCTCCAAATTCCCCAGATCTCAATCTAATAGAGCATCTGTAGGATGAGCTGGACAAACAAGTTTGATCCATGGAGACCCCACCTCACAATCTACAGGACTTGAAAGATCTGCTGCCAGACACCATAACACACCTTCAGAGGTCTTGTGGAGTCCATGCATGGAGTCAGAGCTGTTTTGGCAGCACAAAGGGGACCTACACAATATTAGGCTGGTAGTTTTAATGTTATGGCTGATCGGTGTATGTCCACTTCAAATTTACATACACAATATATTTTGAATTATCACTTATACATGCGCACAAAAATTGTGCATTCATAAGAATAAACAAAGATTATTCCAAGTATTCTGACACCACAAATGACCAACATTAGTACTTTGTTGCAAAGCCTCTGTTGGCAAGCTTCGAGACATCTATGGTAAGATGTATGTACTTACGTTTTTGCAGCATTGTGATTCAATTTTGGGCGATCCTCTACAATTTACCATGGCTCTGACAGACTCATAAAGTCAGGAGATAATCCTTTGATGATGTGCCCCAGTACTGTTTGCACAGTCGCAGCCGCATACTATGATGCTCCCACCTCTGTAGTTCACTGTCGATATGGTTTTCCTGGGCTTATGCACTTCTTTGTCCAAACATGACAACCTGAAATACTGCTAATATATTTGTTATTATATATAACACCCACCAGCTATTGGTGGACAGGAGAGGAGAGTGATGGGGATTATTAGGGGGCCATGATAGAGAAGGGAGAATGGGGGAATTTCAGCAAGACACCAGAGTTATACCCCTTATCTTTAGGATAAGTGTTCTGGGATTTTTAATGACCACAGAGAGTCAGGACCAACATCTCTTCTGAAAGACAGTGCTGTTTTTACAGCATCACTATACTGGGTCATTAGACCCCATACAGACCACAGGGTGAGCACCCCCGTCTGGCCTTACGAATACCACTTCCAGCAGCAAACTTAGTTTCCCCCCAGGAAGTCTCCCATCCAAGTAGTGGCCAGACTCAATCCTACTTAGCTTCAGTGTGAAACCAGGTGAGAACTGCAGGGAGATATGGCTCTGGCTCTAAATGAGGTTTCATTTGTCTAAATGCTCATGTGCAAACTTTAGATGTGCTTCTTTTAAAGCAGAGAAGCAGAGGCGTAATGTCTAGAAACAGATATGATTGGCGTGCAATTTATTTGTTATTGTTCTGTGTGTAACTCTTTGTTTGTGCTGCTTTCAGGTTGTCCTGCAGTCGTTTTTCGGTGACTGCCAGCTTCTCTCTGACTTTCTTTATCGTTAAGAAGTCTAAGAGGATGATTAGTTGTGGTTCCATGAATTTGCATATCATCAAACCTGTTGTACTGACAGGGATGTGTAAAGTCTTCACTATGGCTCTGTTTCCATTCGATTCCATTAATAATGCTGTCCCTGGAAACTTTAGTCACTTTCACCATTAATTATTATATATAGTGTCTGAATGTTTTTTTTTTTATTTCCTTTTTAAACATATAAATGTTATGCTTATAAATGCATATTTTTGTTCATATTTGCAAAGTCAAATGACATGTGTGCACACAGAATTAGTGTTTTTTCACTGCTTTTTATTAAATTCTTGTTGTTCCACCTGAACCTGAAAGAGGCATGTTTTAGCATGTATGGTGCAGGAAAACAACAGGCTGGGGGCGTACTACTGCTCGAACATTCTTTCTTTTTCAGTAATGAGCACATTGCCCTTCAGAGCCCTTCTTTCATGGTTTTAGTTTTATTAGATTAGGTTATGGGTTTCTACTTTGAAGTTTTTTTGATATGGAAACTCAAAGCTCAACGTAGAATTGAACATGGAAGCTTTAAGGATTTCTCTAAAGTTACAACTGAAGAACCCTTAACTGTTTTAGATTTAACTTTTGAAAGAGCAAAACATTCATGACTATGACATGAACACTTGTTCATTTTACATATGACTAGTCTGAGCTAGCTTAACCACATTGGGACTTGATGGAATTTTTGGTACCAATTCACTAATATAACAGCTATGCCTTAATGCTTACCATACAGATTAATATGCAGCAAATGATGAATACTAGCCTTCTCATGGAAGACATAACTAATAACCAAGTACAATTATGTTCTTAACATAAGAACAATTCTTTCATCAATTTTAAAATATATGAATTTATCTGTCACATCCCTACTCTCACTCTATCTCTCTCACTCCTCCCACCCCTTACTCTCCCTGTCTCTCACCCTCTTCCTCTCTCTCTCTCTCTCTCTCTCTCTCTCACACAC
>JAOUWY010000076.1:15032598-15044270 GCA_025728095.1 Prietella phreatophila | reverse complement strand
TACACAAGCTGTACACTCACTACTTTACATTGTAGCAAAGTGTCATTTCTTCAGTGTTGTCACATGAATAGATATCAAATATTTACAAAAATGTTAAGAGTGTACTCACTTTTGTGAGATTTGTGTGTGTGTATATATATGTATATGTGTGTATATGAGAAAGAGAGAGAGAAGGACTGAACTCATCAGAGAGCACATACTCAGACCTGCGTTTCCTCCAGTTTTAAGTAAAACAGGAAGAACAGCTTTTAGCAACAGTAAACACAGAACAGCTGACAGACTCACTGCCATGCACCGGAAATCCTTTATGAAGTGCTCTCAGAGGACTGCATGGTGATCAAATTACTCAGTTATTAAAGATTTTCAGGATTTCTATTTCTATTGCCTTTGTTTTTCATTTGGTCTGAAGTAAGTTGGACCTCATGATGTATCGGGGTGAAAAGTCTTCTTTCTTGTATAGATACAGATGCAGCTATTTTAAAGGTAAAAAAAAAATAGATGTTAATCAGACAGAAAAGATTGACTATGGATATACTGATCTGATTTAGGCAAAAACATAATCTTGGTGTTACTCTGTACCAGCAACTTTCTGCTTCATCTTGTGGTTTCATTTCTTCAATGCTTTTGCTTTTGTGAAGAAGCTGTTCCTCAGCTCCTCCGTGATGTCGCATTAACACTTGAGCATTGTTTTGACACATTCATTAGCAATTCCCATCTCTTTGTGTCTCATTCAATTGTTTTCAGAACAAAACCTTGATCAAGACATTCCGCTGATGCACTGATGAATAGCTGCTAGCTGGGAAACTGATTGAAAGCAAAAATTCTTGAGAGAAATGTTTGGGCTAAATAAGCGAAAAAAGAACCCTTTTAATTCAGGCACTTATGCTGTACCTATTTCATAAATCTCCTAGCACGATTAAATTGAATCCTGTTCTGTAATTGCTCTCTTTTTTTTCTCATTTGCTGCATTTTAGCCCTGGAAGGCCTTCGTGTATTTGAAGACTCCCGGTTTCCTTTGGAAAAATCTCCATTCCTAATATCCATGCGTCTCTTAGATTGGGAAACGGTATTGATTTTGGCAGCAGGACATCGTCCAGGACATCGATGTGACATCGTCTTCTTAAAACAGCAAAATGAGCGGTTTGGGAAGCGTGTTTTTCGGAAACATTTCAACAGCTAGTTAGCATTTGTATGACTTTATGATAAATGCTGTTTGTATATTAAAGCACTTGAGGCTTTGCTTATTTGCAAGAGCCGTACAGAGCTGGATAAGGATCTTAACCACAAATCTAAGTTGTTTTTGTCTTTTTTATAAACATTCTAGAGGGGAATGAGTTATGGTTTTTGTGCTTACCTCAGCGGATGAGTGCAAATGGAAGAAAGCCCATGTTAAAAGCATTATTATCTAAAGTGGGCGGGAGGTGAAAAGGAGATTTTTATTGAGTTCCTGCTGAGAGAAACCAGGATGAACAGTATGCTGGCTTTACGCACGGTCGAACCAACCAGCTTTCCCTTCAAGAAAAAAAAAAAAGCAGTGAGTCACCACTAGAGCAAAAGCAGCATGAGCCTCATGGGTCTGAAGCACAGGGCATTCATACCTGACCATCATAACACTGATAAAGCCACTGTGTGATGTTTCAACACATCTAATAAAAATGAAAATGCTCCCCGGTGTCCCAGCACTTAAAACTTTACCAGTTCTATGAAATGCTCTTAAATGGATGTCTTTTATTTATTTATGTGGAAGCTTTTTTAGGTTTTGTGCTTGGTTGATTGCATGCAAATTGAACTGCTGGCCACGGTATCGGTGCTGCAGATATGATGTCATCTCCATCGGCTTAATGCTTGCAGCAGTGACTGTAGTAGCGCTCGTTCTGTCCCCTGATCCACACACGCACATGCTCTCTTGGTAATATGTAACGGCATGAGAGATTGTAAACATTCGTTTGCATTCCATATTTGTTTTATGCAGCCGTAATATCTGATGTTACAAAGGTCACATAGCTGTTTTTTATACTTGTGTAGTACTAGATTTGCCTAAAAAAAAAAAAAGAGTTCAGCAGACTGTCCAGATGAATAATAGCCTCTTTCTGTCATCTCCCAGGATTATATTGTCATGAGGAGATGATTGCAACGTTGCAAACTTTAACGATATTTGTCTTATGAGCTGTAATGTTGAGTCTGAGAGCATGTCGGCTAAAGCCAACAAGCAGCTTTTCCCCTGAATGTCAATGGGCCATGGCGAAGGAAGAAAGCAGTGATTTACGCATCTTGGAGCACAAGTACCCTTATTCAGCAGCAAGAATGTTCCAGCTTCTAGATGGCGGGACAAGGCAGTAGTGAAAGCCAACTGGTGTTCAATTATGGTAATTAAAGCCCTCATATGAATGGTGTGAATAGCGGAGTAATGGTGAGCCTTGAAAAGATTTTGCGTTTGCTCAAAGAGGAAAGGGAGTTCCTATTGAATAATTAAATGAATAGACTTTGAGAGAAAGTATTTGATGAAGTGATAACTTGGGTCTGTTTTTATTTCGCTCTCGCTGTTGTACGTTTACATGGATGTGTAATATTTACAGCATTTGGCAAAATGTCCTTAACCAGAGTGCTTTGTATTCTCCATGGAAAAAAATAAAAATCCTCACACTAGTACAAAAAGATCAGGGTTTAAGAGTACTATGAAGCTAAAGGCTTTTTTGGAGGAGCAAGTTGGTATAGTGACTTTTTATAGCTCGTATATGGCTGCTTTCATATACAGTATGCAGCATTTTCTCAGTTTGAATCAAGCCCCGGTGTGTTTGCTCTTCTGTGCGGTTCTTTTACGCAAGTGTTCGCAGCACTCGCATTCTGGAGCAACCAAACATGCTGTGTATTTTAGGATGTGGGTGCGTTTTTTTTTTTTGCAGACCTGCTAAAACTTGAACCACAAGGTGCAAACTGAGGTTAAGAACAGAGATGTAGAAATGTGATGTGCTCTGGATATTTGGACCGATGAGCAAAAAGAAGAAAATTGGAAACCTGCGCAAAATTTCAACTGCTTACTTACCATAACATAAGCCATAACATAAAATCCTCATGATTGGTGAAGTGAATAATTTTGATTCTCACTACAATGGCGGCGTGAAATGGCAAGTGAGCAGTCAGTTCTTGAAGTTGGTGTTGAAGGATCTGAATGATTTTGGCGATGGTCAAATTGTGATGGTTAGACGACTGGGTCAGAGCATGTCCAAAATGGAAGGTCTTGTGGGGTGTTCCGAGTATGCAGTGGTTAGTACCTTCCAAAAGTGGTCCAAGGAAGGACAACCGGTGAAGCAGCGACAGGGTCATGATTGATGCATGTAGGGTGTGAAGGCTAGAGTGTCCAGTCTGATCTTGTGGAATCCATGCCTCAACAGCTGTTTTGGTAGCACAAGGGGGACCTACACAATATTAGGCGGGTGGTTTTAACGTTATGGCTTATCGGTGTATATAATTATCTCCGGGTGTAATGATGCATTGCGATACAAAAATGTGACGGTGTGCGATTCACATATTGGAAATCAACATTCCGTTAATTATGCATTAAATGCAGTTGCAGTGTTTGAATGCCTGCGGTCCCAATCTGTGCATCCCATAGAGTTAAAATATGACTAACTACTATTCATATTAAATTTTCACCAGACTTTGGTATTAACTCAAGAAATCTGGAAAAATAAAGAATTCACAACATTAGAGTCTATAAATGAAGTTATGTGAAATAAAGAGGAATGACACAGGAAACAAGTATTGAACACACTAAGAAAAAGCAGTTCACCAAGGCAAGGTGAAATACGTTAGTAATTATACATCCATCCATCCATCTTCTATACTGCTTTATCCTTTTCAGGGTCACGGGGAAACCTGGAGCCTATCCCAGGGAGCATTGGGCACAAGATGGAGTACACCCTGGACAGGGTGCCAATTAATTATACCCCCTATCTGTGCTAATTAATATCAGCTGGCTTAGTAAATTGATGATCTATAAAAAGTCTTTTTGTTAACAAGATGTCACACAAGAAACATCTCCTGATGGGTAAAAGCAAACAGCTCTCCCAGACCTTTACCCCCACTGTATATGTTTACACAAAACAAGTTATAACCGTTTGAAAGAGTTCTCAAGTAGATTTCAAACGATACCAGCCATGGTTGAAGCTGTATATCTGGTTAATGTGATTCGTCAGACACTGCTATGTTTCAATCGATCATTTCCCCCAGGTTAGAAACTTTGTTTACTCGATCAGTTTTTGGGAAAATTTGTTAATGTATTTATTTATTTTGAAGATATGTTGAACCGGTAATACATTTTGTTTGTAATATTAAACCTGTCTTCACAATTTTTTATTTCGCATTATACAGACAAAAAAAAAAAATCCACGTTTTGCTTTGTTTATAATTCAGAAATGAATAAAGTCTTTTCAGTCATAATTTTTCTTCATTGAATCGATTTGTGAAGCATCTAATCGTGACAAAAAATGCATTGTTACACCCGTATAGTGTATTGTTGCAACACCTTGGCAGAAGTAGGGCTGGGCAATATATCAATATAATATCAATATCATGATAAACGATTACACGATACACTTTTCTGACATGTCATTAGTAATGTGATGTATTTATTTACGTTTTTAACAACCACTGATTAATTGGTACTGAATGGATGCCGTCGATTTGACGTAATTTGTTTCAACTTAATCTTCTTTGTCTTTGTAGGCGTTAAAGAGAAGTATCGTCAAACTCAGTTTAATGTTTTTTTACTATTGTTTTGCAGAACGTTTGTTAGCTAAATTATATATTGTGATGCGCATTGTGCGTTGTAGAAATTTCATTAAGTATCGTGTATATTTTTGTCAAATCACCCAGCCCTAGACAAAGGTTTGTTTACTTTTTTCCAACATCATATTTATGACCAAAGAGTGAAGTTATGAGTATGTTCACTGATTTTCTTTTGTTGGTTTTTTTGTTAGTTTAATACCGTGCATTGAGAAAACAAAACAAGCCAAGTAGCTAATAATCCAAAAGTATGTATTTTACTCTGAACTCGACAAACAGACTAATAATAGGTGTGAAAGTGTTCGTGAAGAGGTAGGTCTTCAGTTTCACTCTCCAGACAGCCAGTGACAGAGCTGTTCGGACAGACAATAAATCTAAGTGCCAGTACAGAGAAAAGTCTTCGATGCATGTCTTCCTTGTATCTTGAGGGATGGTGAGTCAAGTTGAGCTGTGCAAAAGGCTCTAAGGCAGTATAGGTGTATGTCATATGTCCATGGTAGATGCGTATAAATATAAAGTATATTTAAAGGAGTGTTAGTATTTATGAATCAAACTTCAGTTCTGTATAAGGAGACATGCCAGACTTCACAACTTTACTACCGTTCCATCTCGGTGAGCTCCTCATTCTCACTGTACAGCTGTTCACGTGACTGTGCCAGCAAATTTGGATTTCACCCCAATTTTAAACCTTTGCTATGCAGTTTATACACTAACACTGCGAGCGTATTTGCTTACTTGATGCGAGCGTTTTGAATATTTTAAAACTACTATAATGACATTATTTTTGCATCGCCATTTAAACCCACTATTTAGTCATGTGCATTTGAAATAGAACATATAGAGAGAAGCTTGTGCTGCACAAGGGGAAATGCTGCTGTTTTGTAATATTTCACTTTAATAGAGCATCAGAAGAGCAATCATCTGAAAAGCCCACACCCCATCAGGGTCCTGAATTAAAGATGAGAAAGGCTTCACAGCTCAGAATTCCAAATTGAAAAGCTGACACGTTTTATTCTCTCTCTCTCTCTCTCTCTCTCTCTCTCTCTCTCTCTCTCTCTCTCTCTCTCTCCCTCCCCCACTTGGGTTTTGTTGTGTCTGTTTTGTCTAGGCTAAGACTTGTATTACACATTTCACACAGCACAAATCAGTTGGCTGAGAGGATGGAGTTGGGTCTAATATATCAGATACACACCTGCATTGCAGCAACAGGAGCAGCTACAGCAGGTGTTGAGGAGAACAGCTGGAAGAGGCATTTCTTTCCGTTTAGCATTTGTAATGGTGCACTTGGGTTATAGTTTAGTTATACTGCACAGTGCAGGACCAGATGAAAAATTGACAGAATTTCTAACTTAATTTATGGTAGAATTTGAGCCCTAGCAGTTCAAAAGCCACTGGAATAACTTGTTTACCCTTGTAGATGGAACCATGCCTCCTGGAATCCACAGTAGCTAGCTGTTGAACTTTACATCATGTCATTGTCCTTGGACAGATATGACAAATTATACTATAAACACACCGATAACTTACTGATTTGTAGCTGCAAGAGTAGCTCATAAGAAAAAGCTGGGAATTTCATAGCTCATTTAATGCCACCAGAGAATATTAATTAGCAAGTCCATGGAATTAGATTTGTACTAAAAGTATTGAATATAACTTTTCAAGAAAGGAACAGAAATATACTTTAAAGAGAATGGAGAAAAACACTTTGAAAGAGCAAAAATTTAACATGGTCTTTGAATAAACAGCATTCTTTGTTTATAGCTTCCTTTTCGATGATCTTGGTTTATGAATGCGCCACCAGAGTTTTTGTTTATGCTCCGCAAGTTTATGTTCACCATTCTAGCACAAATATTTGATGTGGGGCTTAACAGCGATTTACTCTCATTGGCTTGTGAGATTTGGATGGATAGCTCCCTGACTTGGAAGTAGAGACTTTTGTGTCACTCTGGATTCGGGTCTCTGTATAGTGTTTGTAATTTGTAGTGGAAATGACTTAATTACTTCAGTGTACGTCAGTGTATTAGTCCATAATTAAAATTTTTTTGAGATGAGCTCTCAGGATAGGCATGGAGCGCCACCGAAAGCATCATCTGCCTCCTCCTCCTCAGCTGGACACTCAAGCTATCAACCCAAATCTTGCTAGTCAAGGAGAGTTAATCACCAAAAAGTGTGATTTGTGCCAGAATTGCGAATGTAAACTTGCGGAAAGTAAATGAAAACTTCGAAAGCGTAAACGAAAATTTTGGAAAAGTGCAATCATAAACCATGATTAGTGAAAACGAAGCTTAACAAAGAATTCTATTTATTGAAAGACCATTTTTACCACTGTTTTCAGTTTCAGTGTTCTTTTTTCTCATTGTATATTTTTGTTCACTTCTTGAACAAACGTTACATTTAATACTTTGGGCATAAATTTAATTCCATACAAATCTGGCTGACTAGTTTGCAAGCACTGTTGATCATCACTGTTTGACTGTTGCAAACTCCTGAAATACTGCCATGGCAGATAACGTCATGATTTGTTGAGCTATCATTGATCCAAATAGTTGAAGTAATAGTCTTGCAATCTAACATGCATTAAAGAGTAATGTTTTCATTTATAAGCATGCCTGAAAACTCCCTACTTTCACAGAAAAAGGCAAGGTACCTTAACCAACATGGCAGATGACCAACCACAGACCTTGCGTCCCATATGATCATTTGATTTTTTGGAAACCTGCAGACTGATTTGCTGAGGGCTTATCAGATTGCAGCCTTCACGATTCCGAGGCTAGTGGCCAAAAAACCCCAAAAGATATCACTCCATTTCTTCCATGGATGACGCTGAGAATAACTAGAAAATAGTTACATTATAACATTAAATTCATTTTAAATTATTGCCTTATCTGAAGGAGAAATGTAGCTCACTCGGTGTCCAGGTTCATTGTCTTCACAGTTAGTAGGTTTCTTCATCTCGGAAAAGCAACTCCCAGATTTACTTGTTTTTATTTACAGATTTTAAGCCCCTGGGAACAGTCGTAAGAAACACACTTTGTCACATTAGATACTTAATCAGCTTTCTACAAAAACGTTAACATGCTGCATTAAACAAATCAAATCCTGTGCTGTTTTATCAGCTTGTACTTATGCTATGTTGGGCTAGAGGTTGTAACATATAAATCAAATGCAGCATTATTACAGTGACTGAAAATAGTAGGTGGCTTATGTTCATATATTTACTTTTTTCTGTATTAGATTCACTTGTTCACTGAAAGAAACTGGTCAGAAATACACTGCCTACTTTTTGCTCTCTCTCTCTCTCTCCACTTCATTTGTTTCTGAAATGCTTAATTATATAGCACTGGATTTTGCTATGTTTGTGGTTCTAAACAGTCAAGTTGGAGGCGTGTCTTTAACATGACTGAGAGTTGAATACACGTACATCAGTAAATCACAAGCTATGTTTCCATCGAAGTTGTGAATTTAACTTCTGCACAAATTGGAATATCGCATAAAACAAGAGAACACAGTCGTCACTTCTGGGGAAACTGAAGGAACGCATCGATGCAATGGAAGTTGTTGTAACTGGGGAAACAACTGTGTCTCTTTATTTCCCCAATATAATAATTCACACATGGAACACTGTAACAAACCTCATGTTATCTTGCGATCGGAGACAGATGGCTGGTATTTGGGAACGGAATCGTATGAAACAGTTCTGGGAGGTAATTATAATGTACCAAATAATTTCTATGACAGACTTTGGCTTAGGCATTTCAGAATGACAAAAACATCATTTGAGATGCTTTGTGATGAGATTAGTTTGCTGGTTAGTCCAGTTATGTGACCCACCATGAGACCTTCCAGTTCTGACAGACAAACTTTTCTGAGCCTATTATCAAATCACATGATTTGTTGAGGCATTGTCACATGACTTTTTAAAAAAAATTTTTTATGCGCAACAAGGATTTTATTCAGTAACTGTGTTTCCATCGTAGTTTATGCACAGGTCTTCTTATCGGGAAAAATAAATGAACCACTTCAATTGAGCACAAAGTTTTTTGGAGATTTTATTTGCATCTGGTGTTTCCATCCAGCGATTTTTCTGCAATATCCCAAAATTCACAAAAAAATACGTGGACTACATAATACTAAAACTGTAAAGCTACAGATGCACTTTTTTCCCTTTTTAGGCAGTTTTGTGCCCTCCATCGACCCCCACCCCTAGGTCTTTTTTTTTCCCTCAGACGTGTGATACACAGGCTTTTATTGTGCTGTTTCAACAACTGTTGTATTGCGTGCCCCAGATAATTCAGTAAGAACAATAGAAACATTGACCTGTATACATTTTATTACCCATGTTTGATGACATTATGCTGTCAAGTTTTGTATTTTTGGCAGATCAGTCTTTTTTTTTTTTTTGGTCAAATAGGCTGAAAACCTTAATTTAGGCCAAACCTCATTTTTCGTCTTTGATTTTTTGGCTGTTTGCTGGAATCCATCCATAGCAACATCCACCGGGTTTACTCAGACTGCTGGACATATCCATTACTGACCACAGCTGATTAAGTAGATGGTGCCACTAATTAAACATGCTCCATATGTGCAGTCTTATGATTTGAAAAGTGTTTGTCTTAATGTTTTTCACTTAGCCTTGTGTAATGACAGTTGTTTTTTTTCTATTTACAGGCCAACTTGAATGACTCTCATAACCAGATGGTTGTGCACTGGGCTGGAGAGAAGAGTAACGTCATCGTAGCTTTGGCAAGAGACAGCGTCGGTGCCACAGACCCCAAGAGCAGCTCGGTGAGTGTGTGATTGTGTTCAAAGCTGACATGTTGAGTACTTCATGGTGCAGTGAAACCCTCACTCCTGCAGGTCTACTACCCAGGTTATGACTTATTCAAGTCAATAATGGCACGACATTGGAATCATGAGGGAACTGGGGCTTCAACTATTCATCTCAGATGAGATGTAAAGGTCTTTCTGTCCTGTAGAAGACACACTTTATCTACACTACTTGGCACCTTATTTTATGTTGACAAAGAGCCAGGTTGTCTGGCACAGCTGAGAAGCCACTTTTGAATCAGTAGGAGCCATGGTGACACATGCTGCTGTTTAACAGTTTATTCATTACTTAAAAATGCAACGTTGCCATTTATTTAAAGCTTTCAAGGAGAAGATGCACCATATTTACACAACTGTACAACTTATTTCAATTATAACATTGTATGCTGAACATTAAATACATAACAGTTTATTAGTAAAATTTTGTGCAAAAGTTCTTCATAGGCTGAAGTGAGCATATGAGTTCTTCGTACTCTTATGTGCCATGATACAGTGCCCCTGGAGCAGAGAGGGTAAAGGGCCTTGCTCAAGGGCCTAACAGTGGCATCTTTGGGCTTGACCAGTAACCCAGATCCTTAACCATCAAGCCTTTGATCCACAGTGAGATGGCGAAAAATTGAGCTTTTTGAGAACACCCTTTCAAGGGGATAAAGTTGAAAACGCCATTTTTGCATTGTAGTGCAGACTGAAAACTCGAAATCATCTTAAGTTTTTCCAGTTGTGCGATGCAGTCGTGTGACCCATTCAGCTCGAAACAAACAAGATGGTGGACGATGTTGTACTGCAGTCGTTATGCCTGCTGTCCAGTTTGATAGCTATGTTAAAGATTCATTTGACTTTTGTACAACTTACAGATTGCATTTATGCGTTTTTAAATATATGGCTGACGGAAATGACGCGGGCCCAAGCTGCTTCCGTTTGTACGCATGCGCAGTATAGGGATGTAAGCGTTTTCGGGTGGTTCAGTGTGGCCGAGCAATTTTTGGAAAATGCCAGTGTTGATGGAGAGCATTTTAAACGCATTTTAATGCAGCTGAGCCACTGCAGCGTCATTTCTTTTAACGTAATTGAATGGCTAGTGTTATTTTTAAAAATTTATTTATATTTCTTTTGGATTCTGTTCATTAATATGAAACGACTTAATTCACAAAATCATTGTCATTGAAATATGGTATTTAAACTTGAGGGTGTGTACTGCAAACAAAAATGCAGTAATTCATTTTTGAAAATTATACGATTATACGGTCCCATTTGATGTTTACATTAGTGAGTCTCCTTGCACACACTGTCCAGGATTTCTTGATTTTTTGCGATGCAAAATTGAGCAAACTCTGCGACGTTCGGAGGATCTTGCAATTTATTAAAAATTACAGCAGATTTTCCGCAGATTTTGGGCCAAGACGTGTCATGTGATATCATCACAACGCACATTCAACCAAAGCCACCTTTGGTTCGTGTGCGTCGAACATGAGTACAGCTAAAAGGTCTCACCAATGCAAAAGACCGTGCAAAGCAATTTCGCGCAATTGCGATTTCGACAATTTAACTGTTTAGCTCTTTGACTGCTTATACAATATATCTCATGGCAGGGCTCTAGATGGTGACTAAAATGGCGCCAATGTGACTGACTTTTTAATTTTACAACCATGTTTTTACCTGCCCTATCGCATACACTCCTGTATGGTTTCCAATAAATAAACTCTGCACTCTTGTCACGCAGGGGTTTGAAAAGTCAGCTGTATAGATTAACAGAAACAGGTTTAACGTCACGTTTATCGGGTTAAAAAGTTGGAAGTGTAAACTTTTATTAAAGGTGTTTTAATTTAGTTTGATGTGGTTTCATTCGTTGGATTTTGAATGTATCCGTTTTATGTAGGCTGTAACTGTGTAGTTGACTAACGTTAGCCAGCTGAGAAGAAAACAAAATACGAAAAAATCTTACTTTTTCTCATTCCCTGCCCATGACTCAATATGATGCACTGAACATTGCATATATCATGTATGTAAAGAATACATTGTGTAAACTATGGGAGGCAGAGTAAACAAAGGCAGACAGTACA
>JAOUWY010000076.1:14979293-14989444 GCA_025728095.1 Prietella phreatophila | reverse complement strand
GTGTAAATTAAGTGTGTGTGTGTGTGTGTGTGTATGTGTGTGTGTGTGTGTGTGTGTGTGTGTGTGTGTGTGTATATATAGATGTGTATATGTGTATATATATGTGTATGTGTGTGTATATATGTTTATATATATGTGTGTATGTATATATATATGTATGTATGTATTTTTTTCTTTTAATAAAGATCTGAACCAAGTGGGACAAATATGCCAAAATAGAAGAAATCAACAAGGGGGTGAATACTGTTTCAAGGCACTGTACATCCAGACTTACGTTACATAGGATTGAAAAGGCATAGAACTGTTCACTGAAAATGCAGAATTTACAGAGTAATTCTTAACCTTGAACACCGCAGAGTGAGTGATTTAACTCGGTTTGTAGGTTTGGCATACACACCTCCTGTTGGCCTTCATTTCTCTTTCACTAAATCACCATGTCACATGGTCACTAAATTCCAGCCTGTGTAGTTTGAGTGCCTGAGGAATGCCAGACAAATTCTTCCAAATTGCCTTCAAGATTAACAGTCGTGATAAATGATAAGTGCTCCTCAAAAAGTGCTCTTGTTGTCTCTCTGTCTCTCAGTGATTATGGCTTCAAGCTGAGTGAGGACCTCTCTCTTCAAGTGTGTGTTCCTGACCCTGAGTTTTCAGGCAACTTGTATGCCCCTCCTGTGCCCTGCCCAGTGGGCACGATGTACCGCCGCAGCAAAGGGTGAGATAAGGAAGTCTGTTCTGAGAAATGATATGAGCCATGAGTTCATGGGCTTGCAGCAGTAGCACCACCTAGTGTCCAAATGTGTCTGAAGCCGTGACATTAAAAAAAACTTTTGTCTGGATCACGAAATGTCTTCATAAATGTTTTGGTGGTTTTTGATTGGCACAGGTACAGGAAAGTGCCAGGTGATAGTTGCACTGGTGGAGACGTCGAGGCCCGGTTGGATGGAGAGATGCTCCCATGTCCTATTGGAGGTCAGAATCCTGGTTTCTTGAATCTTTCTGTTTCTTGCTCTCTTTATTTATTTTTTATTATTTATTTATTTTATTTTATTTAGTTTAGTTTTTTTAGCCATTTGTCCCACAAATACCAACAACACTACTACTAGATCAGTATTAATCCCAAAGTTATTATCTCAAAAGAAGGCCAGTGAGTTACAGAACCTTTCACTTTTGGGTTGCTTGAGGCAACATTTGATCAAATGCAAAAGAACCTGAGTTAAAGTTGGACTGCGATCTGTTTCACGGGTGAACAAATCATATATTCACTGGCCACTTTATAAAGAACACTCGTACACCTGCTCGATCATGCTATTTTCGAGTCAGGCATTCATGTGGCACTAGCAAAATGCATAAAATCATGCAGATGCAGGTCAAGATAATCAGTTAATGTTCACAACAAACATCAGAATGGGAGAAAATTCCTTCTCTGTGATTTTGACTGTCAGAGGAGAATGGTAAGACTGGTTTGAGCTGACAGGAATGCTGTGGTAACTCGAATAACTACTCTTTACTGCCATCGTGGTCAGAAAAGCATCTCAGCACCTCACACAAACACCTCAGACCTTGATTGATTTGCTTGATGACAGCTGAAGGTTAAGAAAAAAAAGTCTCCCAGTCTTACAGAAGATATACACTATGATATAAAAGTCTACACACCTCTGTAAAAATGGCAGGTTATTGTGATGTAAAAACCCAAGATACAGCTTTGGTTCGGTTTTATTTTTTATTTATTTTCAAATAGTGCAATTGTCAACTGTTAAGACATCACAACTCTATTTGCATGTCTGCAAAATGTAGTAACTCCCCCAAAAAACCTAGTTATTATAAGCCTAGCTATATGTGGCGCACACTGTATGGGCGGCTGTGGCGCAGGTGGTAGAGCAGGTTGTCCACCAATTGTAGGGTTGGCGGTTCGATTCCCGGCCCGGATGACTCCACATGCCAAAGTGTCCTTGGGGTCCAAGTTGCTCCCGATGGCATGCCTTGCATGGCAGTTCTGCTTCCATTGATGTGTGTGTGAATGGGCGAATGAGACACAGTGTAAAGCTCTTTGGATAAAAGCGCTATACAAGTGCACCATTTACCATTTGTGTCAGTACATTTTTATTTTTATTATTTCATCGTGTGAGCCGTACTGGTCAAAATGTTTAGATGGGTTTTTTTTTCACCATGGCAGTCAAGCCTGGAAATGTTTGTTATATACAATTCCATTTTTGTTCTACGTTTTTGTAGACACAGTTGACACTGGCTGCATACTATAATGTCCGTCTGGCTGAATGCTATTGTTTATCACACGGAGCGTTTTAAATACAGATTTCAACAGTAGGTAAAAGTTTACTGGGGAAAGTCAGTACTGTAGTACACAGAAAAAGAATATGTGCATCTGTATATACAGAACATATATTTTTTTCAAAGATTGCAATTACTACTTCATTACTGTGGCACCTTATTTGCCAGTTTAGTAGATATCACAAACATTTCATATCATAGATATTTATGTAACATGTACATGTACACTACCAGTCAAAAGTTTAGAGACACTCGACTGAAATGTTTATCATGATTTTAAAAAGATTTTGATCTGAAGGTGTATTTATTTATTGATTTATTTATTGATTTATTGATTGATTTTCAAAACACATGCAGTTTGCTTTAATAAATAAGAAATTCAAATCCGGTGTGAAGAAGAAACGAATTGTTCTGAGATCTGAACTTATTGTTTTGAGAGAAAAATAAAATTCTCAATCGAGAATTGAGCCAAAGCGTCTGAGGGGAAAGCTGTCAATCCTGTCAGTACTGTTTCCACCTTCAATGTAAAATTACAACGTATACAATGAAGTGAAGAACAATCAAACTTTTTAGGGGGGAAAAAAACCCAATACAATAACCTGGTTGCGCATCCTTGTGTGTTCAGAATAAACCAATCCTGTTTCATCACAAAACCCTGCCATTTTAACAGGGGTGTGTAGACTTTTTATAGCCTTTATACAGGTGCTTCTTATAAAGTGGTCTGTGAGTGGATGGTGAGCTAGTTCATTTATATTACATTAATTCATACTTAGGGAAATTATTATTATTATTATTATTATTTTCTTGCGAAGTTTTTAATGTTGCACATTTTGTTTGGGCATTAATTTTTGCCACATGTTTCAGCTATAAACTGTGATATTCTCTTTCAGGACACTTATCCAAAATGACTTACAAATTAGGAAATACAAGCAAAGCGATAAATTGAGCTTAGAACAATAGAAGTAGTCCTACTATACAAGATTTATAATTGAGTTCTTGAGTAAAGGTATAAGTGTGGGTTTTTTTTTCTTCAAAAAGGTGGGGGTGTTTTGGGGTGGGAAGGATTCAAATTAAGGGTTAGATAAGGCTTCGTGGAAGAGGTGGGTGTTTATCTTCAAGGAGAGTATTGACGTAGGGGGTTACTGTTTCAGACCAGGTGTTGTAGAGTATGTGAGCATCAAGGCCTTGAATTTGATGTGGGCGGATACAGGAAGCCAGTGGAGGGAGATGAAGTGGGGTGTAGCATTGGACCTTTTTGGGGTTTGCTGCTGCATTCTGAATCATTTGGAGGGGTTTGATGGAGCTGGCTGGGAGGCCCCAGAGTAGTGTCTTGCAGTAGTCCAGTTTTGAGATAACAATAGCCTGGATTAGTAGAGGTGTGGCCTGATCAGTGAGGATGGTGCTGATTTTCTTGATATTATACAGAATTGAACATTTAAAGATATTTGAGTCTGGCTAATCTCCTTCATTTCTGTGAGATGGCTATATGTTGTGCTAAAGGACAGCCTTATTTTGGCTGGTTTTCTTGGTGTTTCCACGTACCTGTGTGTTCCTGATTCTGAAAATATCAAGTGATCTGTGCACATTAGTTAATCCGCCTAGTTAAAACCTGTCTACTGACCATTGGATTGCACCTTGCCAAAACGTGTAGTGCTCGATGATCATAGCCTTGTTTGTTGTGTCTTTTCCTGATTGGCCCACCTCTGCATTCTGACATTAATTATGCCTTTTTTTGTTCACAAGTAAATCCCTGCTCATAGTTTCAGTATACAGTGTAATGTTTGGCGTTTCAGGTTGCTATGTTTGACGCAGCGCATTGATCAAAATCAGTGTGTGGATTGTCGGTGTTCCTGTTCTCCAGTCATGAGTGTATTGAAAGTATAGTTAAAGTAAAGTAAAGATATCTTTAAAAAAGTTTAAAAAAAACAAACATGACTCAGAATATTGATATGCAGTGAATCTGGCTAGTTTCTTCATTTCAGCTTTCCTTTTACAGTATAGCTGGATCTGAGAGCTGCTCAGCTCTGTGTCCTTTCCCTAATGATGACTCACAAGGCTAACCAAATGCATTCAAATCTTCATTATGTGTGTTTGTGTCTAGAGAGTAATGAGTTCATCCTGTATGCTGTGAGGAACTCTATCCACCGCTATGACCTGGCTACAGGTGTCGATCAGCCCCTGCCGCTCTCAGGACTCCATGAGGCGGTGGCTCTGGACTTTGACTATGAGAAGAACTGCCTCTACTGGGCTGACATTTCCCTCGACACCATACAGGTATGAGTGCTTTTAGCAGGTGTGTGTACTCATTTTCATTGTTCTCAGGGACTACTACTACTAATAATACTAATACTGCTGTTTCTAATACTACTACTACTACTACTGCTAATACAACTACTACTACTTCTAATACCAATACTACTACTAATATTACTACTATAGTTTGAATGTACATAATATTTGACTTTCAGTAATCCACTTTGGACTTGTTAAGATTTTACTTCTATACTCCTAAGATGTAGCTAGACTTTTCCTAAACTTAGTGGCTAAATGACCCTTGTTGAGATCTGTAAAAATGAATCTGTAGCGATTTGTCACTAAGTGAACTCCAAAACAGGAGGACAAAACTTTTAGGTCAGTTTTTTTTCTATCCATGCTAGTATAGCTAATGCTAAATTCAAAACGAGTAAATTGCATGTTAATTGTGATAACATAGTAAGTCTTGATATATTTACTGTTCTATTTAATGGGCTACAATTTCACATTTTTTTCTCTGTGCATCCCAGGTAGCCTGAGAAGCGTTAATGTTTCATTAAGGCTATGGTGTTACATTGTTTTTTGTTGTTTTTCCTAAGAAACATTGAAACGATTGACTCTTTTGTGGCGATATAAAATGACAAGCTAACCAATATCTATATGTATTTGCATTCATGTGCATGAAAACTTGAAGACATTGTTTGCAGGGATTTAACATTCCGAGTAAGACCTCCATCTCTTTGCGTTTCTATAGAGGCTGTGTTTGAACGGCAGTTCTGGCCAGGAGGTGATTGTTAGGAAAGGCCTGCAGAATGTCGAGGCTCTGACCTTTGATCCTGTCAGTCGACTTCTCTACTGGGTGGATGCTGGCTCTCAGAAGATAGAGGTAAATAAGATAGAATATATGCCGTACAGTATTTGTTCACGCCATAATGTTTTTGATACATTGGGTGCAGTAGTGCATCACACATTGGCTTCATCTTGCTCAGGTCTCGAACCCTGATGGGGATCTGAGACGTACCCTGGTCAACTCTTCGTTTTTGGAGCACCCTCGAGCCCTGGCCCTTATGCCTGGAGAGAGGTATGGGAATTTCTGGACTTATTTTAGAATTTCTGAAACGGTTTGTTGCTTTCATAAGGGGTTTAATCATTTGACACAGCTGGTACACTTTTCCATCAAGCTTCCTAAAGTAGAAAGTATGCTTGACTTTTTACATGTATGGTAGGAACAGAGTACAGTACGAGTGACGCAAATTTCGTCATCAGCAGAGTATGCATGTACTGTACATCCGCCGCCCGATTGATTTCTTTTGCACTATTTAGTTGTTCCACAAGGTGGCAACAGTGACCCAGGGCTGTCGATTCTCAAGGTAGTTGAAGAATAAACGGAAGAGATGGAAACGAGTGCAGGTTAGAAAGTACCCGCATTTGTATGTTGTCTTTCAAACTAGAAAACTAGAACTAGAAGACCTGCTTTACTGCCCTGTACTGACTCTTGTAGGCCAGGAGTGGTAGTGCAAGTTGTACTAATGCACGAGTCGATCGCCTGTGTACGCACGCATACATGTCAAAATGTATATAGTATACTTTGAAAGGCTATGCGTATGTGTGCAGAGCCTTAACTGTCAAGTTTGTTGTTGGCTCCTAAAACAGAAAAGCAACCTCTTTTTTTTTTTCCCTCATTCACATATTTCCAGCCTTGTTCAATGCCAAATTATTGAGAAATCCAGCACAAAAAGAGTAGTGGAGACAGCAAACATTAGATTTTCCAAAAAGCAGTGCAGCTAGTATGTAAAACCTTTTACGAGGACTACAGCGGAGATCTGGCTAGTCAGCGATCTATCTGATGACTAGTGCAATGGTGCTGATGGTGACATTAGCATGAAATTTGAAGCTTTGAACCCTATTTGAGCAGAGTGTATTGATGAGAAGCTGAGACAGTTGGAGAGAGTATGGATTAAAACACTGGTTCACCAGTCATTTTGTTAAGAGATGAATTTCCAATGGCGCCATTATCGGCAGGTAGTCATACATGCGTGTGTGTATATGTATATACAAGTAATTCAGGCTGGAGTTCTCCTTGTAGCATTCAAAGAATGAGGGATCTAGTAGTAAATACAGGTAAACATGTAAGTATAGCCACAATACAGGTAAATACAGACACGGCACACCTTTGAGTGTTTTTTGTTTTTGTTTGTTTGTTTACACCAGTTCTGTTGAGTGACTATAACGGGCCTTTAGTCCGAAGTTTCTTCTAAAATGAAACAATGTGATAATTTTCTAATAGTTGACCTGTAAGCCATCATAGTCTGTAGCGTTTTAATCCATCATGCTGTTTGTTAGCCTGATGTTCTGGACGGACTGGGGGGACAGAGCAGCCGGTGTATATCGTAGCTGGATGGACGGCTCCAACGTGTCTCGCATCGTGTCAGATGGTGTGCGCTGGCCCAACGGCATCACGGCTGACGAGAATTGGCTCTACTGGACTGAAGCGTACGGGGACCGCATCGAGAGATCCGACTTCACTGGGGGACAGCGCAGAGTGCTCATGGAGGGGCTGCCACATCCCTATGCTATAGCTGTATTTAAGGTAAAGCCTACGTTAAACTTCCTTTCTTATTGAATTTAGTTCTTGTGGAAGGCTAGACTAATTAGCTGTTTGTCTCTCCAGAATGACCTCTACTGGGATGACTGGTCAAGAATGGGCATCTTCAAGGCACCAAAGTCGGGCTCACCAAACAGCGAGCTCCTTGTTGGCAGGCTTACTGGCGTCATGGACCTTAAAATCTTCTACAGGGGAAAAGCAAGAGGTCAGCCACTAGAGCAGAACTGCTGAAGTTTTCCTTTCAAAACCGTAATAATACTTATTCAAAGGCAAGAAGCTCTTCTGTCCTGTTCTTATCTCAGGTGTGTGTGTGTGTATTTACTGCAGGTCATAACGCATGTGCGGATCAGCCGTGTATACTACTGTGTTTGCCCCAGCCAGGCCACAAGCATAGCTGTGTGTGTCCAGACGGAGTAGCCACCACTAGTCTGCCTTCAGGAGAGCTCCAATGTCAATGTCCCAGTGGTTCCCAGCTCCAGAACAACTCGTGTGTGAAGACAGGTGAGAAACCTGCACACGTCACATTCCCACTGGGATACAAGGAGAGGGTGTGGCGGTATACAGGTCTGCATAGTGAAAGGTTTCTCGAAACGTATATAAACCGGCGACGTTGTTTAAAGAGATGGGAGTTGTGTCTGAAGCTTGCAGGATAACACCGAGGAAAAGCGTTTCCAATTACGTCCAAAAACGCCTCCAGAGATGGAGCAGTACCTCAGGTTTGAAGATTAAAACCCAGTTTTTAACTAGAGGCGACACTACAGAGAGTGGCCCATCACATCCGCCCTGCAAACGTTTCTGTTTTACATGGCTGCTGCTCTCCCGTGGAGAATTAATTTCTGGTTTCATTCACTGCTTCAGTAAGTGTCTGTACTGAGTCACATTATCATTATAAACATGCCCTGCTGATTTCAAGTACATTAATCTAATGATGTATACAGTGAACCGCGACAGGGTCATGGACGCCCAAGGCTCGTTGAGGCGCGTGGGGAGTGAAGGCTAACCCGTCTGGTCCGATCCCACTGAAGAGCTACTGTAGCACAAATTGCTGAAAAAGTTCATGCTGGCTATATGATATGATTGAAAGGTGTCAGGACACACATAATAATGTTTATTCTGCCCGTTTTCTCTTTGTTCAATAGAACACACTTGTCTGCCGAACCAGTACCGATGCTTGAACGGCAAGTGCATCAGCAGCATCTGGAAGTGCGACAGTGACAACGACTGTGGAGATATGAGCGATGAGCAGGAGTGCCGTGAGTGACAGCCCTGGCTCTGCCCACTTACAGTTCACATAGAGCTGTCTGTCTCCTCCTCTGTTTCCTGATGTTCACAGTAATATCTCTCTCTCTCTCTCTCTCTCTCTCTCTCTCTCTCTCTCTCTCTCTCTCTCTCTCTCTCTCCCTGTCTCTCTCCCTTTCTTTCTTTCTCTTTCTATCTCTCTATCTCTCTCTCCCCCCTGTATCTCTTATCTCTCTCCTCCTGTCTCTCTCTGCAGCTACCACCTCTTGTGATCCATCTGTGCAGTTCCGCTGCGTTGCTTCAGGATCATGCATCCCTTTGGCTTTCAAGTGTGATCACGAGGATGACTGTGGTGACAACAGTGACGAGGAGCACTGCGGTGAGCTTATGAATAAACATGTTTGTTCGAGTTATGTTGGAACACATTTCACTACTGGAATTAAGGCAGGGCCATATGATTGCATGGTCCTGATATTCAGGGTATGAAATTAGCACCTGCCACTCGCCGAATGCAGGTGACCCATCGGCAGTGACGTGTAAAATTGTCTGGTAATCCCCTACTTTGGCAGGTACATTTCTCTCACAAGTAGGGCTTACAAAAACAGATATCTAAATTTGTATAATTTTGATTTATTACCCATTCCTCCCTCAATGTTCCTGTTCACCACCGGCTGTACAAACATTAAACATTACTTTGAAAGTGGAAGAAAAGAAAATGCAAAAACCCAGAAATGTAAAACTGGATGTTGCGTTCATAAAATACCTCCCGCGTAACGGCTCGCGAAAACACTTATTAGCATGTAAAGGGAAAGGACTGATGTGTTCTTATGTATGATTGAATATTTGAGTGGTTTAAACTTTTAAATTTAATGAATGTGCGCCTGCAGACGACTGCAACACTGCTCAGGTTCGGATACCGAATGAGGAATCCAGTTTGGAAAAACTCAAAAGCCGCTTTATTCTTTGTTTTACTTTCACTTTCCAGTGGTTTTAATTACTGGTTCTCTCTCTCTCTCTCACACACACTCTCACTCTCTCTCTCACACTCTCTAACTGTCTCTCTCTCTCTCACACACACACACTCTCTCTCTATCTCTCTCTCTCTCTCTCTCTCTCTCTCTCTCTCTCTCTCTCTCTCTCTCTCTCTCTGTGTAAAACACTACAGCTGGAGCTCCTGCGTGCATTAGAAGCAGTGGTCACGTGCCCGTCTAGACTCACATACCTGGCCCGACTCTAGAATAGTTTAAACTTGAAATCAGTTAATAATAATAATAACAATAATAATAATAATAATAAAAGGTTAAAAGGGACACAGTGTGTTGTCTTTTTTTGTCACATTTCTTTCATGTTATCTCTATTTCATATACAGTAACACAAGTCACTGTACTAGTAGACAAAAGCTGTTTATCTAGCCTACATAGCCTTTTATTTTACTAGCCTTTATATAGCAAACACATTTCATGGATATGGAGAGTTATGAACTAGTTAATGATTAGACTTACTTGTCAATAATCATTAAGTAAATATTGGACACCTGCTCCAATTTCATAATCAAGAACAGGCCAGATTTACAGAATAAGAGTGTGACCTTACACAATAGTTGAAATACCCAGTAATGTTATTGTGTGGCTTCCTGGTGAGGGGAAAAACCCCACTTACAAACATGATGACATTCTGACATTTTCCTATATACCCGGGTTTCATTACAACCCACGTACAGGTGTGAGAGGATCAGAACTCAGCGCCACACTATCAGGAGACCATCCGA
>JAOUWY010000076.1:14967777-14979193 GCA_025728095.1 Prietella phreatophila | reverse complement strand
CTCTCTCTCTCACACACACACTCTCTCTCTCTATCTCTCTCTCTCTCTCTCTCTCTCTCTCTCTCTCTCTCTCTCTCTCTCTCTCTCTCTCTCACTTCTATGGGAGGCAACTGAAAGCACAAAGAGACACAAACAAATAAACTTTCACTAATTACGTGCAGGTGAGAATCATCACACCACCTCTCCGTCCACAGCCGACGCTCGACCACACCCCTGCTGCCACAATGACTTTTTATGATTACTTAAAATTTAAAAACTAACTTTTTTGGTTACGTCAATTATATCATTTAAAACAACATTGCTAGTTCCTGTTTCTGTGAGGCGGCTGATAGAAATTCTGCGAGGCCGGTAAAATAAATGAATAATGATAGAGTCTTTACTGGCCACATATACATATGCACAGTGAAATTCTTTTATTCATATACCCCGGCATTTCAAGAAACTGGGGTCAGAGCGCAGGGTCCACCATGATAGATAAAATGTTTGTTTTCTATTGAAAGATTATATTATTTTTAAAAAATTATATTTTCTCTACAACGACGATTTGACGCATTTAATCATGCACCTTCAGATCAAAAGGTTTTTAAGATCATGAGAAACATTTCAGTCGAATGCCTCCAATCTTTTGACCGTTAGTGTACACTATATGTTTGAGAGAATTATTAAAGTTTCAAATGAAACGTTTAATAGGAATCGACAGCCCTAGAGTGTGTAATTGAGCGTGTGAGTGTGTCTAGTGGCGTGATGGTGATATGATGTTACAGACTCTCATCAGTGTGGGCCTACGGAGTTCACGTGTGCGAGAGGAGTGTGTATTCGTGATGTGTGGCGCTGTGATGGTGATAATGACTGCCGGGACTGGTCTGATGAAGCCAACTGCACTGGTGAGAACACACTCCTAGCTGTGTGAAATGAAATGAGACTCAAATTTGCTTAATGACAATCTCTCTCTCTCTCTTTCACTCACACTCGCTCAGTCGGCCACCACACATGTGAGAGCAGCAGTTTCCAGTGTCACACAGGTCACTGCATTCCTCAGCGCTGGGTTTGTGATGGTGATGATGACTGTCAGGATGGCTCTGATGAGGAACCCAGTCACTGTGGTCAGTGGTCTATTTCACATGCACATACATTATTAAACCTGTACTATAAAGCACACATTGATGGTGCTTCTGTGTGGAGTCTCATTCTCATATCAGGCAAAGCAGACAGGGGAATTGATGAACCTGACCGTAATGAATTCTCGATCTCTATAAAGTGGGCCACCAAGTGCTTAAACTAATGGCTTGAGTTCTCTTTGTGGTGCACTATAACCTATAAGATATCGAGCCAGGCTGTTTAGCAGGTCAGCATTCAGTTTTTTTTTCCACTGCACATCCAAAGACAAGGGCAGACTTTGTGGTTCCAATTAATTTTCCACCCACTTTAGCCACAAGTGGAACAATGACCATGACGGCAGTAAAAGAGACTGGGTTGTTGTTATTATTACAGCTTGTGATGACGTCCGGTCCAACGGGAAAGCAGTGCTTTGATTAACGTTGATCTTTTTTTTCCGACTGGCTTTTGGGTTAAGCAGCTCATATTATCTGGTTCCTTAAAAACACTGATGAAAAGGCTTAATTGAAGACCCTTTTAAACCCTTAATCAATGAGGCGTTGCAACAGATGAGCTGGGTAATCAAATGGCCAGTGATGATGATGAGACAAAACAATGTAACAATAATTTCAAATGATTTAAATTCCAATGGTTGACAAAAAAGTTCAATAAAGATTGCATTCGAAGGGCATAAAATTGCGCAGAGGACGTTCCTGAAACATGAAAATCAGTAAAAGAAAGCATTTTTGCTGGTGAAGAAAACAATGCTTGATAAACTAAATGTTCCTCTTGATGGCACACATGGAAAACCTAACAGACCAGACTGTAGTGCGTGAGTGAGTATTTTCCCCCCTAATTCTGCGCTCTGTCCGTTTGTTCTTGTACACTTTGGGACACAGTATGTATAATAAAGCAGCAACAAACAGTGGTGCTCGTCTGTTCCTGTTGATATCAGTTGACACTGTACAAGTGGAAACTTTTGCTACCAATGCTAAAGGTGTTCCTCTCCGTAAGGAATTACCATGTGCTCTGTTTTTCTCTTTCCCTTAAAAAAAAACATTTTTTTATTTTTTATTTTATTTACCTCCAGAGGGAGATCGCTGTAATGGCTTCCTGTGTTCTAACGGCACATGCTTGCCTGCCAGCTCCCACTGTAATGGTGTGGAGGAGTGCCCAGGGGGCGCTGATGAGCAGCACTGCGGTTAGTATTTAACTAAATAACTTGAGCAGGATCAGGAGGGGCATTTTGTTAACATGCTGGATGTAATTCTCAAACACGGCGTGTGTGTTCTGGCAGATCCTTTGTGCACGCGCTACATGGAGTTTGTGTGCAGGAGCAGAGCTCAGTGTCTCTTCCAGTCGCTGGTGTGTGACGGCACCAAGCATTGCTCCGACGGCTCTGACGAGGACGCAGCTTACGCCGGCTGCTGTGAGTCCACTCGTTTGCATTTGAGTCATGACCCATGCTCCCTTATATATAGTGTATATATACCTTTTGAATGCATTGAGTAAACGTATAACTAAGACACTGTACCAATCTAGAATTAATGAGAGTTTCCTGTACATTTCCATCCACCAGCCACGCATCCTGAATTTGAGAAGAAATGTGACACCTACAATTTCCAGTGCTCCAACGGGGTGTGTGTGAGTCTGGACTGGAAGTGTGATGGCATGGATGACTGTGGTGACTACTCAGACGAGGCAAACTGTGGTAAGTGCAGTAATCAACCTCGATTACTGATTATACGTGTGCGTGTTTGGGTGTGGGTGTGGGTGTGTTTGGCTCTGATTTCTGAGTTCTCCCTCAGCAGGTTCTCCCACCGAGGAGCCAGGCTGCTCGCTCTACTTTCAGTACGAGTGTAAGAACGGCCGCTGTGTGCCCACGTGGTGGAAGTGTGATGGTGAGAATGATTGTGGAGACTGGTCTGATGAGGCACAATGCACAGGTACAATATGCAGTCCAAAGATCACATCACTAACATGTAAGCCTGTATGTCTGTCTTCTGTCTACATGTCTTATGGAATGAATACTCTTCCATTGTAACAGTGTTTCAATATGTACTGTACCCTCCACTAATATTAGCACCTTTGGTCAATATGCAGCATAGAAGGCTGTGAAAAATTGTCTTTGTTTAACCTTTTGAGCTTTTGTTAAAGAAATACTCTGCTCTCATGGATCCAAGAACAACAAAGAAAAATATATTTGAAGTATATTCCTATTGACCTATATATATTTAATTATGTACACTTGGTTGACTAGAAACCGGAAATTGTTCTACAATGACTTCCTGTTTCACAGGTGTATAAATATGAAGTAACACACAACCCAAATTCCCTTAGTCATTCATAACAATGGGTTTAACTATAGAATATAGTTGTGATGTGTAGCAAAAGGTTGTTGAGCTTCACAAAATAGGATGTGGCTATAATAAAATAGCACAAGCATTGAAAATGTCCATTTCCTCCATCAGGGCAATAACTAGGATGTTCCAGTCAACTGGAAATGTTATAAATCAACCTGGAATTAGACAGGTCTATATTGTCTCAAAGCACCGTGATGGTTCGAGAGTCCAAAATATCTCAAAGGATCACAGCTGGAGAATTGCAGAAGTTACTTTTGTCTTGCGGTCAGAAAGACACAACTTATTAAAGTGCCATGAATGGAAGCATTTGTTTTAATTTACGTGTGTTTGTGTATGCTTCTAGATGGACTGTCTCCCCATACTCCTGCCCCGGGCCCTGCCACGTGTGCCCCTAATCGTTTCCACTGCGGCTCTGGAGCGTGTATAGTGAATAACTGGGTGTGTGACGGCTATGCTGATTGCCCTGATGGCAGTGATGAAGTGGGCTGCCCCACAGGTAGAGGTGTAACTTTGCTAACCCCCGACACTCACCCTCTCTCTCTTGTACCTCATCATCTCTGTCTGTGTGTCTTACTTTGTGTTTGTATTAGCCTCCAACAGCTCGGTGACTCAGATGCCCATGCCCACTCGTGCCCCTGACCCGACTGGCCGTTGTTCCAGAGGACAGTTCCTGTGTCGTAAGCCGCCCACATGCATCCCGGAATGGCAGCGTTGCGATGGCCACCGCAACTGCCAAGACAACTCTGACGAGTCTGGCTGTCGTAAGTGTCCACCTTCGGAACAACATTATAGTTTCTATAGTAACAGTAACAGCTTACAAAGGGACTTATGTGGTGTATGCTCTAAATAAATTGATTAAAAACATGTGTAACTGGTGCAGTTTATTATGGTGATGTTCTGTACAGAGACATTTATTTATCATTTTTGGAAGGAGTCTCCTGTATTTTGCCATGGGAGATTCTTTAGAATATTTCATTTCATATAACAAACTGCATTTTTATTTATTTATATTTATTAACTTGAAGTGAGGCTGGTGAGGGAATTACCGTTTATAGCTGCTATAACATAAGTGATGATAGGATAACACTTTTTTCCCCCTCAAAATTGTTGGCTTTTTTTGACATATTTGGACAAGCAAACATTTGATCATCTTTGAAACGGTGCCTATTAATAAAGTTTAACTACTTGAACAAAACTACAAGGAAAATGAGCTTTCAATCATTTATTCAACAGAAATATCAATAGATGTAATAGTCTTCTGTGGAAAAAGTAAGTACACCTTAGAACCCTTTAGCAGAAATAAATTGTTCAGGAAGTAAAGTAACCTGTGCATGTGTTTTAGCCGATGACATCGTTAGTTTCCACAACACGTATGCACCATGAGTGGCAGGGGAACACTGTGGGACTCAGAAGAGGTCCACTTGCTGCGTATAATATCTGCTTCACATAATAGCACCAAAATATTTTTTTTTAAAACAAAAAATTTGGTGAGTCGCGCTGTGTTCTCCATGCACGTTTATGATTATGTCAGATGAATGCAAATGCAACGGGGTTCAATAGAATCGAGTGAGTCTGAATCCATACCAACACTGCGAGAGGCGCCGGGAACAATCACACTCCGATTCGGACTGCAGCAAGCGTGCCCAGTGTGAAAACCACCTAAGAAAGTTTTATAATCGTCATTCTATGGGGGGGTTAATCATCATTGTCTCTATATGATATAACTGACACTTTCAACTTGTTTTTTTTTTGTTTGTTTATTTTTTTAACTTGTCTTAATTTCCTGGGGAGAATGAGGTAGGAATACACCCTAGGTGTTTCACCAGTCCATGACAGCGCACCCGTTCACACACTCGTTCACGCACTCGTTCACACCTAGGAGCAGTAATACTTTAGCCAAATTTACCTCCTTTACTTTATAACTATATTTTATAACCTCTTTAAGAACAATACTTGTGAAACATGGTATTCATATTCGAATTTATTCATAACTAATACAAATTAGTTTGTTGTAATTTGCATCCCCTCAGGACAAAATAAAGCAAAGTAATTACATTTAAATCAACTCATCACAGATGGTGCTTCATTAACATTTTTAAAAATGGTGAAATAGTATGTTAAAATATTCATAGTGAAATGTATCATTAGAAATTTAATATAAAGTTACATTAAATTAAAAAAATGCATTCAATTAAATATGATGGATGGATAGATAGATAGATAGATAGATAGATAGATAGATACAAACAACTTTGTAATCGCACAGTACAAGTACTCAGCAATGCAGTTTAGCATCTACCAGAAGTTCAAATAGTAGCATAGTGCAAATTAACAAAGTGCAGGTTGAATATGTAAATATATATGCAATAATTAATTAATTAATTAGTTAATTAAAAACAAGGCTATTGGCAGTGAATGTGCCGTAGCTATTGAGTAGATAGCATGAATAGTAAATTACACTTTTTATAATAGAAAAATTTGTGTGTGTGTGTGTGTGTGTGTGTGTATATATATATAAATTTGTGTGTATATGCATAATTATGTATAAATTGCCCCTTTGTGGATCTCTCTACTCTCTCTCTGTAGCTACCCATGAGCCTCTGGTGTGTGTGAATGGGACACTGTGTGCTGACTGGGAGGCGTGTGTACTGGAGAGTGAAAGGTGTGATGGCTTCCTAGACTGCTCAGACCACAGCGATGAGGACAACTGCACTGGTAAGAGACGCTGAGACGCATCAAATTTCCCCATTCAAATTCACTCATGTTTGGCCCCTAGAAACCAAGTTCTTGTTTAAATCCTGTATTGTGTTTCTGCTTATCAGTCGACCAGCTGGTGTATAAAGTGCAGAACCTGCAGTGGCATGCAGACTTCTCTGGCACCGTCACGCTCACCTGGTCCCAGCCCAAAAGCATGCCGCCCTCCTCCTGCTCCTTCCTCATCTTCTACAGGTAAGCTTCCTCCATCTTACACCTCACATCTATATCCCACAATGTACCACGTTTTCCCTGTGAGGACCTGTAGAAATTAGTCAAGTGGTTCTCAGAATGTACTCTCTTGCTGGAATGTTCAGGAATAAAAAAAAGAAACCTCTGTGGTTCTACTAAATATTCAAATTATATTTATACACCTTTAAATAAAAACCCTGGCTTCAAAATATTTGAGAACCACGCTGATGTCATTAACGCATATTGGCGACATCTGCTGGCCACAACTGGCGACATCTGCTGCGTTTCACAACACCGATTTTGCTGTGTCATCCAACGACTAGACGAATATGCATTCATTACGTATAATATACTCCATGGATTTGGCTGAAAGATTACATTTAGCCAAATTCACTTGTATTCAAAACAAAATGGCTTTTTAGCCTCCTTTCAAACTGTTTCTAAGTGTAAAGTCAAGATTAATTATCGTTTGTCAAAACATGCATGAAATGAAAGTACAACAGATCAAAATACAAGATATAAGTAAGTGGGGGGGAAGGAAGAGAAAACAATTGAGTGGTGTAAACAAGATAAAATATTGCATTATGGTAAAGTAAGGTGTAATGTGACTAGGTGACAGATGAAGTACAATGACCTTTAATGGAGTACATGTTGAAATATATTTAGCTGCAGTCTGTTCTATTCTCTTTCATGAGAAAATCTACTGTAGGTTTGATCAGTTTTGTTTCCTTTTTTTTTGTTGGGTATACTTCGATTCGGTTACTATATTCTGGTCCTCTTGGCCTATGATGTATTTTTGATGGATATTTTGCCAATTTCTTTATTGTTTTTGGTCTAATTCCTCAATATGGAATATGAATGTGGTTAATTGCTGCGGGTTTAATCCTCAGTCTTCCAAGTGACTCAATAATATATGAATGCAATATCTGGCAATGCCACTGGATCTGCTACTAAACAATACAATATAATTTGATTTAGTTGCCTTTGATCGATATTTGACCGGCTTTGTTGAAGAATCCAGTTAGGCCTATTGTTATTGTTAATCATGAATGATGTAGGACTATTAAAAATACAGGACTATTTTAACAGTATCACCTTGCTAGCCCAGTTTATGAGGTCAGTCACTCTTTGAGTTGTAGGGACTCAAAATAATATGACAACCTGCAACTGTAGTTGATTAGTCCGCCTAAGTCAGGGCCCATCGGGACCAGCTGAACATGTTAAATTAGAATCCGAGGTGGGGAAAGAGATTTGCAGTAAGCAAAGCTCTTTGGTGTGTAAGCAATTCAATTAAAATGTTATTTGTATAGCACTTTTAACAATGGACATTATCACATATGTATCTGTAAAGCTACTTTAAATTTAGGATATAAATTTAAAATGTATACATTTATCCCTAATGAGCAAAGCCAGAAGCGAGAACATCCCAGTTCATCACAACACTCTATGCCCATGATCCATCTAGATTTGGTCACATCTCCCTTTTAACCATTTCTAGTCACATAGAACATTGTTGAATTATCATCGCTCAAGTTATAGAGGCTATGAACAGTCATTCCCTCCCCAGCCTCTCTTGTAGTTTTGTTTCTCTTGAAGATGATAAAAGAAAAACGCAACAAAAACATCCTGACTGTTACAATGTGCTGATACCAGAGACTCCTTCCACACATGCTAAATAATCATCTTCCAGAATGCTTCACTGTATACAAATTTACACATTTTTCTTTGTTAAATAACATGTTTTTGTTCATCCATTTATTAAACTTTGCTTATTGTGGAGTGTTGCCCGTACAAGTCACTGTGAAATGAGTGGGTTCTATAGAAATGATAGCATTAGAAGTAGAATGAGCACATTGATATAGTTGGCAGTACTGTTAGAGATGCAGTTCTAGAAAATGAATCAGAACCTTCTGACTAATCAGGTTCAAGAATTCAAGCGGTCTGTGGTAGAAGTCAAATGTGCTACAGTAGGTTGTATATACTAGTAGGTGGCATTCCATTTTCATATACTAGTGTGTGATTTAGCACAAAAGATTTATTTATTTATTCATTTATTTTTCCACCAAATATTCAGTAGAACATGGAGTGTCATTTCAATTCACAAAGGGGATCGATGTATGTGTTTTCTAACCATCATTCATATGGTATGTTTGTTTTTTGTTTGCTGTAGATGATTGTTTCCTTGGTAGTAGTTGTAGTAGTTCTTCACCGTGAGTATGATATGTCAGGGCCTGGAACACTCACCTGTGCTGTTTTTTTTTTTTTTTTTGTCTGTCCCAGGCTGGTAGGGGCTCAGCAGTGGACCACCATGGACACACACAGCAACAAGAGCAGCTATATACTGAGTGTGCTGAGACCGGACACCACTTACCAGGTGAAGGTGGTGACGCAGTGCCTCAGCAAGCAGCACAAAACCAACGAGGTGCTCACACTGCGGACGCCGGAGGGCTGTGAGTGACACTCGCAAAACACACATCACCATCTCACATGCACACACACACACTGCCTTACAGTTTGACATGCACTGCCACACTGCATGACTTCTGACTGGTGTGTGTGTGTGTGTGTGTGTTTCAGTGCCTGATCCTCCTCAGGATTTGCAGCTAAGCTGTGATAACGCAGAGGACGGCACAGTGCTGTGCTCCTGGAGTCCTCCAGCTAATACTCATGGTTTCATCAGAGAGTACATTGTGAGTTTCCCCCCTTGTTCACATTGTCCTTTGGTCTTAATACTCTTACTTTTACTCTGAGAGAAATACCTCAAGTTATCTGTACTCTGATGATGTTTCACTGTTTTAAAAAAAGCAAATGTATTATATAATTATATATTGTATAAAAAAAGAAAGCAAAAAATATATACTTGTTTACTTGTACTGAGAGTAGAATTCATTGAATCGACAATCACTTATTTTGTTTCCAATAACTTACAGTTTCTGTGAGGTTAGTGGTCTTTGTGCGTTTCCTTAATTGGGTCTGTATTTTCTGTGTAAATAGTAAAAATAAATTGGTGAGTGTGGTTTAACTAATTGTGTAATATTTGTACTGGGTAATTGATGTAAGTGATTTATGTAAAAGTGATTGAGTGATTTACTAAAAACTGTGGAGAAAATCATTTTTCAAATTTCATCACTACTTTCTGTGTTACAATTCGTTATTTCCCCACCACCCACTGGGCAGCTGTGTTGTACACATTTTCCCCTCTTAAAATGATGGATTTAGAGCCTAATCTACAAATACCCTTCACTGAAGAATTTATTCAAGTGTTCGACAAAAATGTATTTTTTGCATAGCTTATTGAGTTATTTATCATTTCTTTAGTCTTGTATATAGCACCTTCACAGAGTCTACAAATGAATGAAGATTAGGTTGTAAAAACACTTGAGTATATATCTTTTAATTTAAAACTGATGAACAGAATTTAAGTACTGATTTGTGACTTAACAGTGACTACGATTACATAGAAGGTGTTTACAAAAGTCGCTTTTAGAATATTCCTTTCAAGTTCCTGTGTTACATGTTATAGAACATAGATCGCTTAAAAGCGCACGTCATTACTTCCCCACACCACACTGTCCGACGTTCCCACCAGAATTTCACGTATCCTCATACAGCTCATCTTCGTTATGGTATCGTATAAAGTTTTGAGTGTTTTTATTTGAAATTTTTATGAACACTTCAAGTGCGGTTAATTAATTGTCATGCTGTACGTGCAAATAGACGACTGCATGAAGCTGTGGGCTGCGTCTGAAACCGCGTACTTATCTACTATATGGTAGCTGAGCTGCATGTATTTCTCCTACTATATAGTAGGTAAGTACATGGTTTGGGACGCAGCCGTGCTCTCTTGTTTGCTGTAAAATGGTTGAGCACTGCCGTGTGTGTACATGTCCTGTTGCAAAATGCAGTGAAAACTCCCACATGACGTTAATAATGTGACTAAGGTGTTTACATGTCTATAATGTGACTAAAACAGGAACACTCCACACATCTTCATTAAATTTGTGTTTACTTTGAGTATGATTTTAATCGGATTAAGGTCATCAATAATCACTGTTTACATGGTAGTTTCTTAATCAGAGTCTTAAGTGGGTTAATATCGGATTATTGTTGTCCATGTAAACGTACTGACTTACTCAGTGCTAACAGCTGTCGTGTGTGTGTGTGTGTGTGTGTGTGTGTGTGATGACCAGGTGGAGTACAGTGAGAAGGGCAGTTCAGAGTGGTTTTCCCAGAGAAGTACTAGCACCAGTACTGAGGTTAAGAGCCTGCAGCCCAGCACCCTCTACAGCTTCAGGGTGAGACACACAAAAATTATGCTGCGTTCAAGTTTCAGCTTGTAACTCCCCAACTCATCAGCTTCTCTACTTTTAAATAAGCTTATAACAACATTGGCTTTATATAAGTTAATATACATACACAGTATCGGGTTATATCTATAACATTGACCATAATAATTGCTGTTCTGAGATGTTAATCATTAACATTAGAGTTATCTCTGCAGTTTCAGTGCAGAGCATTGCATGAATGCATGAAGTTGCTTAAAGTAGATTTTTATGAGCTTTACTTGCTCTGACCGAGCAAACAAAAGACACGCCTTCAACGAGGCAACGGTAGCTCAGTGGTGAAGATGTTGCACTACTGATCAGTAGGTCATGAGACCGCGTCCCAGCACTACCAAGCTATTACTGCTGGCCCCTTGAGCAAGGTCGTTAACCACCAGCTGCTCAGTTGTATAAATGAGATAAATCCAGCATGTTTTTATGGCCAAATGCCATAAATGTAAATGCACCCATGGGGTTTTTTTTTTTCTCTTTTGTCATTCATATCAAAAGTCCAGCGTGCTGAGGTGGGAATTACCACTTAACTGGCACCATGAACACAGCATTAATACATTGCTACAATCAAGATTTAGCTATAGCATTTCTTTCTCTCTCCCTACCTATCTTTCTCCCTCTCTCCTTCTCACTCCCCCCCCCCCCCTCTCTCTCTCTCCCCCTCTCTCTCCCTCTCTC
>JAOUWY010000076.1:14931446-14946443 GCA_025728095.1 Prietella phreatophila | reverse complement strand
TGCTGAAGTATTATCATTGGGGAAAAGATGTGAATGAGTAATTTAGTCAGTATTTAATCTGAAAGTGTTTAGTCGAACCTCGATCTTTCCGTGGTGCAACTCTGCGGGCATGACAATAGCAGCAGTGTGCAGCAGCGGCGTGATTGATAAGGATCATATTCTGCAGAGAGGGGCTGGGTTTGTCTCTCTATTGCAGACAAGTTGAGGGTTAAATTTGGACTTTGCCATCTGCAGAAGGTTATAGCTCTGATGCGAAACAGCCAGGCTGATACAAAGCCACCCATGATGATAAGATTTGTCTGAGCTTGTAACCTTATCAGTTTCTAATAGAATATCTATAGTAACACCATCAGATGCATCTGGAAAGGTGGCTTCTCCATGACACTCAGTCATCTTTCCATCTACCAGCTTGCAGAGAAATGCCAGAAGTGGGGAAAGAGGTTGGTTGTTACTGTGCATCTTAGATCTGAAATCACTGTTACAGAAATGCATGGCAGCTTGCAATGGTATCAGTGGAATAAAATGAGCACTCTGTTCAGATATGTAAGCTTTGGGGGCTGAGAGAGGACAGAATGATAGCTGGCATGCAGGTCTTTCTTCAGTGCTGCTGTTCAATTCAATCCAATTTCAATCCACTTTTATTTGGATAGCGCTTTTAATGAACAAAAGTCACAAAGCAACTTCACAGAAATCTGGTTATAGATTTAGAAACCATGTCAGTGTTTTGAACAAACTCCCTGAGACGATGAGGAAGAAACCTTGAGAGGAACCAGATTAAAAAAAAAAAAACCTGTGCATGACAATGGATAGTGGGATTATAAAGAATTACTCTTCTACAATGGCATACTGTAAAGGCAAAGTACTGTATGTTGGATGGGATGGTCAGTATGAACATCATAGTTTGCATGATTACAGCAGAAGTTCTTAAGTTACAGGTTCAATTTAATTCAATTATTTTTTTTTATTTGAATAGTGCTTTTACTAATAGACATTGTCAGAAAGCAGCTTTACAGAAACATGTAAATTCAAAATTTGAATTTACCTCTAATGAGCAAACCAGAGGTGACAGGGGAAAGGAAAAAAACAAAATATATGAGGAAGAAACTCTGAGAGGAACCAGATTCCAAACGGAAACCAATCCTCATCTGGCTGACACTGGATAGTGCAATTATAAATAATTACTTCCTATAATTGTGTACTACATGGTCAAAAAGTGCAATTGTGTAACCAGGAAATTCATTATATTTCATCGATGAACTATACTTGAGGGCAAAACTCAAAATTCGTTGCAATTGCAGTCCTAAAGCTATCATAGGAACTGTAATCCTAAGCCATAGTAGCGAAACTGTTCGTATAAATTGCAGTCCAAAGCTTTCTTTGTGGGTTTTAAGTATCTCAGGAGTAGTATGTGTAGTTTGAGAAAAGGTGAGACTTGAGCATATCCATTCAGACTGATGGTCCACTAGCCAGAGTTGCCATACGGATGAATATAAAGTGGTACTAAAACACTCTAGCTCTAACATGGCAAATCTGTTGTGAATGCTTTTAGACCAGGTTCCAGTTCTTTTCTATGCTTGTTTGTTGTCATAAAACAACATTGTGGATGCACTGCTGAAAATGTCTCTCCCACAGTAAACAATCTTTCAAGAGAAGCAGTATTTCATTTGCCTGAAAATCTTGCACAAATTGAATAAAATGCTACCTCTACATATATACCCCAACTATTTCAGGTTCTAATGAAAAGAACATTCTGGAAATAATGGCATGCATTCACAGACTGCAAGGTGTCTCCAGTCCGTGGAATGATAATCAGTGTTCTAATTCCTGAAGAACACTTTGCAGTAATGTGTGCAGGACATCCAATTACTCTAGGTGGAAAAGCACTATATGTACTGAAGTGTAAACAGAGAGACACTTGGCCCTGCCCCAATTTATTTTGCCCTCCCTCACTAACCTCATGATTGGCTCTGTCTCTGGTTGTGCAACTGATAAAGGCTCACCAGCAGGATCTTTCTGTAGACAGACTCCTACAAAGCTTCCGTTTCCTTTTATCTTTCTACCCTTGCTTGTTTAATGGATTGGCTTGCAAAGTGAACAAAGCCACTTGAATCTCCTCCCCTTTCCTTTGTCCCTGCTTATCATTAGTTCATGGAAAGCCTGATGTTTTATAAACTGTCTGGAGAAGAGCAGTATATGATAGTAGCTTACACAAAGACACTGTATACAATATTTTTGGACAAGATTCTCTTTTCAGTTATTCCCATTCCTTGTCAGATCAGTTCTTCAGGAAATGTTCAGTATAATGTGCAGTAATTTCTTTGGACTCACTATTAGGTCAATTCCCCTCCTGCATGGCAGGTGGCAGTGTCTAATCATATCCAGTGTTTAATTCAAAGTAAGAATTTGATTGTGCTGTCTACCCCCTGTGCATATGACAATACATTCTTGAATTTTAAACTGAAATTGGCTTCCTCTTAGTTGTTTTTGATGTTGGTGTTGGTCAAAGATTCCTGTTGATGCTGATCTAAAGGATGCTTTTTCTGGGATGGTAGACCTGAATAAAAATACAGCTCAGTAGCCCAAAAGATTGTGTTCATTTTCATGAATCCAAGATAATTGCAAATAACACGCCAAATATGGTATATTGTAGGCACATGGCAATTATGTGTATGTTGTGGCCAAGTGGAAACTAGTCACATTTAAAGTTTTTAACAGCATCACAAATCTGGGCCAAAAATGCCCAAAATACAACAAATTATCTTGCTCCGTCTTGTAGAAAATTATTTCTAAACATATAGTCTCACTAATTTGCATTTTGTCTACTTTCTGGCAGCTGTAGTATCAGTTGGACCTGCCTGATCCATCCTGGTGCGCTAGCTTCCTTCACCTGAGAATCACTTGCTACTGCAGAGAATGGCCCCACATGGATAACCTAAAGATGGCTGTGGATGGTTTCACTTGGATAGCCTTAAGATTGAGAATAGTCTATACTACTAAGTCTCATTCATTATTCAGTGGATAGCTTCACTTGGAAACCAAAGATTTAAAGCTGAAAATTCTAATAAAAGACCCCAATTTTCATACTGAAGATGATTTCAACACACTCAGTACTGCTTGACTGTATAACATCCAGCTGTTGAAGAGTAATGACATATATTTGTACAGGTGTCACCCAGAAGAGGCTGCTTTCCAGCCTGGTTCTTCTCAAGGTTTCTTGGTCTGTTTGTTTTTGAAAGTTTTTCTTTGCCACTGTCAATTCTGGATTACTCATTAGGGATCAAAATTTTAATTTATATGCAGCTTTCTATAACACTGACTGGTGACAAGGTCTGTTGTTAAAAGTCCTATATAAATAAATTGAATTGAATTGAGTGGAATGCACACCAGATGGAGTGGCAAGTGTGGCCCTCTGATGTATACAGTGAGGGGCAGTGGTGGCTTGGCGGTTAAGACTCTGGTTTACTGATCGGAAGGTCGGGGGTTCAAGCTGCCTCTGTTGGGCCCTTGAGCTAGGCCCTTAACCCTCTCTGCTCCATGGGCACTAAATCATGGCTGACCCTGTGCTCTGACCTAAAACCTCCTAACATGCTGGGGTATGTGAAGAAAAGAATTTCACTGTGTATATGTGATAAATAAAGACTCATTATCATTATATATATCTTGAATTTCCCCTTGGGGATCAATAAAGTATCTATCTATCATTATCATTGTCATTATACAGTAAAACACAGGTTTCCAACCATGGTCCTGGCGTGTCCCCTGTCTTGCTTCCAACACTCCTGATTCAACTAATCAGTGCTTCTGAGTTAAAGTGTGTTTTCCAGTCAGGGAAAATGCACGATTGGGAACCTGTTACCTAAAACGAGTTACGCTTGAGGCTCATTCATTCATTCTTCATTCTTTCATTTTCAGTAACAGATTGATCCTGGTCAGGTTCATGTTGAATCAAGCGTCTATCCTGGGAATACTGGGCGCTAGACAGGAATACACAAGGATTGGCCATTATTCTTTATGACTATATAAAATAAGCAAGGTCTGATAAATAAAAGAATGACTATTGGCAACATTAACTTTATTCAACATGTCGTTTTTCCTAGTAATTTTTTTTCATTGTTTACTCCAGATTTGTACTCTATCTTCAACAAACACAGTATGAGTCATTCACAATGCTTATGAATAAAACAGCCTGTCCTGCATCAGAGGCTGATCCACTTATTATCTGTAGTGCAGTGGCAATGAATGACGAGACTCTTTGTAGGAAGCTCTGTTTGCTCTGTAAGACCATTTCCTCAATTAATACAAGCTCAATGGAGTTTTTTGTATAGCTGAAATCTCAAAAAAAAAAATACAGATAGAGTAGGTTCGCTACACAGACTGAGGGTGTCTTCACACTTGTGCTCCAGTATGAACTCGCAGCTCAGTGCTCGTTGCAATGCATGTAATGGGGGGGGGGCAGCAAGGGGCCAGGTGTTGCTAGATTTGGCTTCTCGATGTCGTTGGTGATGTGAAAGGACAAAGGCAGTATTGAGGGCCCAGGCAGTGGGCTGGGAGCAGTCGGATAGTTTTACAGAAAAGCCAGTGTTTGTGCCAAGCTTGCACTCATACACAACAGACACTGTGTTCTGCTGCTCCGCTCCCAGCTTTGTCCGTATGCACCCACCTCCCCCACTTTTTTTTGTTTCAGAACAGGTAGCAATAGCACTTGCATCAGGGGTGCAGATGAGAAAGCTAGATAGCTGACTGTTAAGAACATGGTTTGGCATTCTAGACTACCTCTTAACAATCCACACAAAGACATGGAGCCAGTGGGAAACATGATAAAGCAATGCACCATCTCACTCATGGAGCAAACCAACCATGAACATCCCTCCTTCCCATCCTCCCTCCCTCCAGATCTTGGGAAGTCTCGCTCCAGCAGATATCATTTGTCTGTGTATGCTTACCTGCTGTGAATGCATGTCAAAATGTTCACACACAACTCACGCAAACTGAGTAAACAATTTTAGATTTTGGAACATCATTGTTTTTGCTTGACAAAAGTGCTTTTGTGAACCAAATTTGAAAACATTTTGTTACTGTGTCTGACAATTATTTTACCATATGTGTAAATCTGCGCCATCCACATAGGAAACGAAT
The DNA here is from genome assembly GCA_025728095.1 of Prietella phreatophila. Lineage (NCBI taxonomy): Eukaryota > Metazoa > Chordata > Actinopteri > Siluriformes > Ictaluridae > Prietella > Prietella phreatophila. The sequence goes on along the minus strand of JAOUWY010000076.1, from coordinate 14,941,307 downwards.
GAAGCCACACCAAGGTACACAATCATACCCACCCTGTGGTCTTCGACCCGGCCTCCGTGTGTGTGTGTGTGTGTGTGTGTGTGTGTGTGTGTGTGGTTATGTGTGGCTGGTTGATTCTCACAGGGGTGTGAACTGCATGCTGCATGAAAACGGAGACAGATGACACTGATGTGATAATGAGGCCCAGCCCAGTGGCCTAGACAAACAGCTTGTCTTTGCCCAACTGACACGACATCAGGAAGCAGGCAGCGGTGGTGCGGCTCACATGGAGAGCAGTACTGAGTCGGGCATTCTTTCTGCGTCTCATTAGTGGCCCTGGCCATCAGTGGTGCTCTCTGCAACCTTCCACATTGCCCTTCCAGCAGGTTCTGCCTTCATCTACTCGCCTACATGCGCTCAATATTAAAGCGCTGCAAACAATGGTCCCGAAATGTCAAGTTAGCAGCACAACAAAATGGTCTTCACATATGTGTGTAAGAATCATGCAGTGAGAGATCGAACACAAGAAAAGGCAGCAGATGCTTCCTGGGTACCTCATTTGCAAATGTCTTAGTAGAGGATATGTTATAGTTAGGTCATAGAAAAGAAAGCAGTCGTGTGTGCTTATGAAGGTGTGAAGTAGGAGAACGGAAAGGTAGTGAACCACAGAGGATGTGATAACGCAGCCATCAGTAAAAGTATATCATTCAAATATTGTCTATAATCCTACATAAGGTGTATAAGAACAAAAAAAAGGAATGCAGGTTGAATCTGTTTTTTCTGCTTTGTTCGGTATTACAATATTATTTATTAGTTTTTCTTCCTCTTTTCTGCCTGCAGCATCATGGTGCCTAGGCGTGTTCACACTCAAATCTAAGATGGCAGCCGAAGAGCCTCTGTAATGCCACCAACACATCAATTGACTATCCACATGAATTCTGATGACTTAAAAAAAAAATTCCATCCTGCTACGTGCCTTCAGATTTCACACCGCAACATTAACGAGAGCTGACACAGGGGATTAGCAGCAGACAGCTGGAATGCCTGGCCCTTTTGTGCTGCGTGAATCTCAGCCAAAAGCCTTCTCACTGAGGCCAAGAGAGACCTGGGAAAAAGACTTCTCCTTTGAAATAAACACAAGACTGACCAAAAGGAAGGAATGTGCCACCAACGGACAAAACAAGTCGGGAGAGAAAACTCTGTCCAGGAGCTGCAACCTGTAGATCTCCATTTTGTTTTCCTCTCATTGTTTCTGCCCCTAGCCAGTTCAGGTATTTCATGTGTTCCAGCTCAAGCACACATGGTGCAATTAATGAAGCCCAGGAGTGGAACCTGATGTGGTCAGCTGCTGTTGTAGTTGCTATCTGCCTCAAGGTTTGGCATGTTGTGCTTTCTGAGACGCTTTTCTGTTCACCATGGTTTTAAAGAGTGGCTATTTGCGTTAGTCAGCCTAAACTAATCTGGTCATCCTCCTCTTTCCTCTCTTATCAGCAAGCATTTTCTGAACTACCACTCACTGGATGTTTTTTTTTTTTGCACCATTCCGTGTAATTGGAGACTCTTGTATGTGAAAATCAGCAGTTTCTGAACCGTCTGACACCAAAAACCGTGCCGCAGTCAAGATCCTATTTTTCGTCATTCTGATGTTTGATGTGAACATTAACTGAAGCACTTGGCCTGTATCTGCATACTTTTATGCATTGCACTGCTGCTACATAATTGATTGATTGATTGGATATTTGCATGAATGAGCAGGTGTAAAGTTACCAGTGAGTGTACATACATCCATCCATACATCCATCGTCTACCCCTTACTCCTTGTTCAGGGTCATGGGGAACCTGGAGCCTATCCCAGGGAGCATCGGGCACAAGGCAGGGTACACCCTGGACAGAGTGCCAGTCCATTACAGAGTGTACATAAATGACATTCATACTTACATACATGCATACAGAGTCAGTGCCAATAAAAGTTATATTTTCACTTTTTATGAGTTAAATGAGTATTTGAAATGAATACATTTCTATGATATTTTACATATAGGTATATGGAAACCTAATAGCATTATTTTAACACAACATATTATTCAGTCATGAAATGGTTTCGTTAGTAGTGCATTTCCGCTCCAAACCATTGGTTTTAGAATGAGCAGCATCTCTTTAATAATACTGTTAAAGATTTCTTTAGAATGAATAACAGCATAGAGACTCTTCGTGTCTTACAATATTGGAGAGCACATGAGGGAACTTCAACCACTCCACCATACTGAACATTTCAAGCTTCTTTATCAGTCCATACAGGATTACGGAGTCCATACAGGAGTTTTTTTTTTGTGTGATTGTTGTGGCCAAAAATACTTGATTTTGGTGTGGCTTTTTACAAAATCTGCAATGCAATTTTCAGACTTCTCCCCCCACTTTTTTGCTGAAAACTACTTGAACTGACGAAACTGCAATTGCTGGAAATTGTTTTGCATGGTCTTTTAAAGTGATGTTTGTTGGTAAATGAGACCTTTTAGCTGTACACTTGTTCAACGCACTTGCATCGAAGAGGGCTTTTGCTGAATGCACGTTGTGATGATGTCCCATGATTGCTGAAAACCTGCTGTCTTTTTGAAAAGCTTGACCATGCTCCAGTCTTCAAGAAAAGTTTACTATTGCCCTTAATTGTGTTTAAATATATTTTCATTGCTTTTCAAATATATCCTATGGAAGTATTTTGCAGACAATTTTCAAAAGCAATTGCAAACTGTACTTGCAATTGCATTTCCGATTTGTTGATGAATAAATTGTGACATAATTCAAATGAAAATGCAAATTGTGTATTTCCGTTTGCATTTTTGTTTACACAAATGTACAGTCTCTGACGAATTTAAAATGGAAACCATTTGCAATTGCAGTTCCTATGTTTTATGAGTTATGAACCTTTTATATCAAAATAGCAATAGCATTTACTCCATTTACCATTTAACTTCCTCGGTGTTGCATACGGAGCGCGCCGAAATTCTAATGGAATCGCAAATCCCTTTGCATTTGCATTTACAGTGCCTTGCACAGAAACCTGCCAATCAGTGTTGGGTGTGGGAGTATACTATGGGATGTGTTTGTATTTGGAAGTGATATCATGGGAAACGCAAGTAAGACACAAGAACTGTAATTGCAAATGGACTTTGCATTTTTTTTCCCATTTGTAATTTGGCAGTTGCTTTTGAAAATTGTCTCCAAAATACTTCCATGATATCCATTACCTGAACTGTACAGACAACTGTGCAGTCTCTTTTGGATTTTGCAGGTGCTGATTAACGGTAATATTGTAAGAGAGGCAATAAGAAAACAATATGAGTAGGTGAAAAAAAATAACTGCCATGCTACTGACAGACAAAACATTAAAAAAAAAAAACAGCTTTTAGGATTTTTTCTGAGACATTTTAACATACTATATATAATGATTTATGAAATAAGAAGCTCATTCTTTTGAGTTGACTGTACACACATACATAGATGCATAACACTTTGGGGATATTGGAGATAGTTAAATCACACAACATTCAATTAACAATATTTCTTTATAGGCACAATTAAATGAATATGAAAACTTACCACAGAATATTGTCGAATTAGCTAAGAAAGTGGGGAAAAAAACCTGAGACCAGTGCTATATTTCAATATTGACTCACTAGTTTTACTTACGTAGTTCAACTAGTACAATTATAAATATTCAATTTTCAATGTGTAAATACGATCCATATATTAGAACAATCATTTGTGCTCATGGAAAAAAAAAAAACCAACCTTGAGATTTGGTTTTGATCTTGCTTTGATTCAGTGTAGAAATGAGAGAGAAATTATGTTACAGGGATTTGATGGCGTTGCAGCAGCTTGGTGAGTGTTTCTATGGTAACTCATGAGTCTGGTCACGCCTCATTAGAGGACACAGCATTTTTACGTAGCCTGGATAGTTCCGGAATCTACTCTCTCCATGCTAATTGCCTTTGGATGCCATCGGCTCACTGCGCACAGCAGTGTCACACATCCCCGATGAGACTCTCTCTGACGGCAAACGTTCAACCTTTCATGGCACAGATAGTATTTGTTAAGATCAGGCAGTTCTGTTGCTTTGATAATTACTGAAAACTTCCTCTTTTGTGGACTTACAAATCATGACCAATCTGATCTCATAAAAATCTCATTTAATCTGTGATTAAGATCATGCATTTGATTTGCAGCTCAATGTGAGATCTTTGTAGATCTGTTAAAATGGTTTAGCCGAATTTAGAACTGAGTAAACAAAAATAAGTAGTAATCAAAATGAAAAAACATCAGAAATGTAATCAAAATCTTAGATAAAACAAAGGCAACCTGAGTAAACATAGAATGCAGTTTTTAAATGATAATGTTATTTATTGAAACAAAACAATTATCCAATAACAACTGGGTCTGTGTGAAAATGTATTTGTCCCCATAGTTACTAATTCCCCACATCTGAAACTGCATTCCTAATGGGGTTCAGCTCGACTAAACACAACCCGGCCTGATTATTGCAAACCCTGTTCAATCAAATCAACACTTTTCAAAATTTAACTTGAAACTTTAACAGCATGGAGTTGGTTAAAAGGTCTTTCTCAGTAACACACTATGCCTAAATGGGAAGAAATTCCAGAAATTATGGGGATGAAGGTGATTGAAATAAGTCAGTCTGGGAAGGGTTAAAAAGTGATTTCAAAGGCTCTGGGACTCTGAAGAACCACAGCGAGAACCATTAGCTCGAAATGGAAAAACTCACAGTAGGGAACCTTCCCAGATGTTTTCACATTGGTGATAGGTGTTGGGTACCTTTTTTTTTTTTTTTTTTTTTTTTTTTTGTTAAAAAAAAAAAAAAAAAAAAATAAAAAAATAAATACTGTACTGTGTGTTTACTCAGGTTTTTGTATTTAAAAAATAAAAACTATACTGAGATTGCCTTTGTTTTAATTTGTATTTCGTTTGAAGATATTAAACTATTTACTATGACATATACACAACAACAGAAGAAATCATTATCAGGTAATAAACAGTACTAATATAATGTGATAATGTCTCTCATCAGAAATTTTACTAATTGAACAATTTTGTTACTTAGCTATTATCAAACTATGATATTACCAAAAGGTAATTTCTCTGAATAATTTTAATTATCTGAAATGCGAAAAAGTCAGTACAACTTTAGTTAAATGAATCGTTGTTATTTTTTATCTGTTGCTACATTTAAAAAAAAAATCATTTATACAGTTGATAGAAAAAGTCTACACACCCTTGTTCAAATGTCAGGTTTTTGCAATGTAAAAAAACAACATACAAAAGTAAATCATACCAGATCTTTTTTCACCTTTAATGTGATACAGCGGAGCCAACAAAATTCATGTGGGAAAAAACCCCAAACAAAATATTTTAGGGGAAACTAAATAAAAAACCATGCAATAACCTGGTTGCACAAGAGTGCACACACTATTAAATGGGGGCATGTAACTGTGCTCAGAATTAACCAATCACATTCATACTCGTGTTCAAAGGTGATACTGATTAAACCTAAATATCGGCTGTTATAGAATTTTCTTGAAATCTTCTTGGTTTGCATCCTACATTAATTTATGATCTGCAAAGAGCTTACAAAGCATATACACGATCATATTTTTGAAAGGTATGGATCAGGACAAGGGTACAAAACAATATCCAAAACATTATATGTACCATGGAAAACTGGGAAGACCATCATCAACAAGTGATACCAGTGGCACCAGTGATATTACTAAAATATAGGAAAGGGCAAAAAAAATCCCACATAAATAATGGTCTGCACTTATAGGGCACTTTTATCCAAAGCGCTTTACACTGTGTCTCGTTTACCCATTCACACACACCAATGGTAGCAGAGCTGCCATGCAAGGTGCTAACTTGCCATCGGGAGCAACTTGGGGTTCAGGGTCTTTCCCAAGGACACTTCAGTATGTGGAGTCACCCGGGCCAGGAATCGAACCGCCAACCCTATGATTAGTGGACAACCCGCTCTACACATATAGCAACATTAAAGGAGTTCCAGGAATATCTGGTAAGTACTGGTCATGCCCTGCATAACAACAAATTATTTTATTCTTCATAAAGTCATCCGAAAGAACATCAGACCCATAGTGAAGCATGGTGGTGGCAGGATCATGATGTAGGGCTGCTTCTCTTCAGCTGGGACTGGGACTTTAGTCAAAATAGAGGGAATCATGAATAACACCAAACACCTATATATTTCAGAACAAAACCTGCAGGCCTCTCTTAGACAACTAAAGAAAATTTTCACCTTCCAGTACTATAGTGACCCAAAGCACAAATCCAAGTGAACAAAGGAATGCCTTCAGAAGAAGATGATCAAAGTTTTGGAATGGTCCAGTCAGAGCCTAGGTGTAAATTATATCTAAAACTTGAAATGCCTTGAAGAGTGCTGAAAACAGGAGATACTGTTATAATTTGATAGATATGGAGCATTTCGCAAGCAGGAGCGAGAAACAAAATTCCAAATCAAGGTGTGCTGAGTTGGTAGGCTCCCCCCATAATTTTATCTTGATCACAAAAACCTGCAGTATTAACAGGGTTGTGTAGTCTTTTTAAAGTCTCTATAAAAACATGATAGTAATTTTTGTATACTTGTAGAAATAAAAGTAGCCACAACTGTGCCATGGTGTTGTGCAAGATTGGGTTAGCTTCTGGGAGATTTCCAAATTCCAGACTATATAGCCTCAGCATGAAGTAATGAACATAGGGAATATAAGAAATGTTCAGATTTAGACAAGAATGACACTTACAAGAAAAAAAAAATGCAGCTTGAGTTTAGAAAAGGGGGAGGCGAGCTTTGAGAGGAGGAAGTTAAGATGAGAGTAGAGGCGAGGAAGAGGGGCGAGACTTTAAAATGGGGGCCAGTCAAAGGAAAGAAGCAGGAGCAGGGGGATGGGATATGAGGAGGGGACTTTGCTTGGACACAAGAGAGAAAGCAGCTGAATGAAGAAAACTGAACAGTGCAGACTGTACACTGATTAGTTTTCAATAATGGGCCTCATCTTCAATTCAGTCATGTGCCTTTGGGATGTTGCTTCAATTTATCATTTAACTGAACTGAAAAATACTTAAGGTAAAGTACAACTGGCAATTCTACAAATTCAGCAGATCTCCAATTCTCCCAGCTGTCCTCGCTCTCATTATGTGGAGTCTTTTTTATGACCAATGTAGCACCACTGAAACAAAAAAAAGTAATGAGCAACACAAATATGCTGTTCTAATATACACTGGCTAACACATTATTTTCTGCCTGGTTTCATCGCTCGGGCCGAACTCAGCGTGCTTTCCCATGGGGATTCAGGGTGTGTGTACTGTAGTGTGAGTGCCTCTATAGCAGGCTGTGTTTATGGTGCACGGTGCTTGTGGTTCCACTGTTTTCATGCCTGTGGTGTGTGGGCACAGGCCTGGCCGATACAACTGCTGTACTCATACTTATCTCTGACGGGTACGGAGAGGAAAGTAAGACAGAGCTGCGTACGACTAGGATAATGACTTCATTCCCTGTAGGCAAAGTCACTGTTTATGCAGTTCTATCCAATTTGATCTAAATAGCCTGTAATATGAGTGCCTCCAATGGCATTCATGTAATTGCTCTGGCTTGTGGCGTATGAAATTATGTTATCATGCTGTGGCAATCACACATACACACATATTTATGGGTGCTGAAACATTTTCACTTAAAACTTTATTTTACATGGAATTAGGCCTGTGCATTAAAATAAAGGAGAAAATACAAGGACACTCCTTGTTACAATCACCACAAATTATAATTCATGTACGCTATCAGGCTAAGTCACAGTTATGTGGAAGTAGCTTTTAAATGAGTACCATAAATATTTGCAGGTCATCTATGTAGAACTTGCATAGATAGCAGTGGCGGTTCCATGAAGGAAGGTGGGGTAGAGTTCCACCATATATATCAACCATTCAACAAAATATTAATCTTCACAAAGTCCTCATTCACAACTCTGTATATTTTAAATTCCAACGAATACTAAGCTCTCTTGTGTAACTAACAATTTTAGAAAAAGATGTCACTTTTTGACAGATATAAGATGATGTTCCACTGATATGCTCACCTTTCGAGATATTGCACAATTGTGGGCCAGCATACTCACTGATCCATATACACTCCTGGGCAAAAAAAAAAGAAAGGCAAAAATATTATTATTATTATTATTATTATTATTATTATTATTATTATTATTATTATTAATTTTTTTTTGGCCCAGGAGTTTAGTTCCTTAGGTATATTTTTACACCTAGTAGTTAAAAATGGGAACTGCAACAAACACTAATAAAGCCCATTGGACAAATCACACTGCCCCATGCTCACTCTGTGAACATATTCACTTGACGAGGAACAGTGGATAGAACAGTTCATGAATTGGTGGATTTTCTGCCAATTTGTACTAGGTTAAAAATCTCTGCAGTCGCAAAGATCTTGTTATATATCAAACAATCAGAATTGAATCGAATAGATTTCTGCCTGTAATTAAAGTGTAAGTGCAGACAGTGTGTCTATAATGTACAGAATAATTTCTATTGTAAGACATGCAAAGGGGGATTATGCAGTGGATATTGACTGTACATCGGAAATGCATGTGCAAACAAAAAATATATCTCAATTTCCAATGCTCAGTTTTTTGGGGGCTACTTTCAGGTCTTTTGTGTGCTTTGTGAAATGCAGTTAGGCTGAAAATTTTGCTGAAACCTGGCAATCCTGGTTAATGCAATGTGGTGAGAAACACACTTACTGTTTCGAACACAGTTGAACAAAGGTATGCCCGGAACCACTTAAAATGAGCTGCTAGATTGTACATTGGATTTTTTTCCTTGCCACCGTCTCATCTGGATTCCTCATTAAGGATCAAAATCTACATTTGAATTTCTGTAAAGCTGCTTTGTGACAATGTCTATTGTTATAAATGCTATATAAATAAAACTGAATCAATGACACTCATTTTGAGCTCACCTGTATAATGCATTCTTGGCATCTGCGAAGTGACTACAGTCAAAAGTTTTAAAAAAAAATCTGGTTGAAGGAATACAGATCCCCTGTTTTTGGGAACTCCTCACTGGTGCATTTCATGCTTTTAAAACTAAAAGCAAAGAGAGGTGGGATTGGTACATACTGCACAGCAACAGTGAGAACTATGTGGCTCTCTTTGTATTAGGTCCTTGTATGACAAAGTAGTTTATTGTCATTTACGCCACCATTAATGCCACAGTGAAGTGCTTCAGGCATGCTACTATTGACTCAGGTTTCTACTCGCCATTGTCCACCTGCAGGGCTAGTCTCAATTAAGCCCTCCCACAAGTAGGTAATGGGCTTTCATGGACCACTTGAGAAGCCGTGCAAACCAGGAGAGGGCTAAATAAGAGTGCTTCTCCCTCTCTCTCTCTGTTTCTCTCATCTCCTATTCATCTGATGGTATTCCCCCTAGTGGGTATTCCAACTCTCTATCAGATAACTTTTTTGTTCCTCTTCATCCCATCTTAGTGCATACAGAAGCGCATGTTCGATATCCGGCATTTTACTAAAAGTAAAAGTGTACGGTGACCCCCAATGTGCCACCATAATGCAGGCGGTATCTGGAAAGGCAGGCATGGTGTGGGCTGGGTGGAGGGAAGTGAGTGCAGCCCTTTTGATGTGTGCCCTGGTCGGGTCATGCCTGTCTGCTTGGCTCATGGCTCAGGGGACTCCATGGGACTTCACAACCTTCTTTTAGAGAGGCCGGGTTTGAAGCGAGGGACCCCCTGCGGTGCACAATGAATGGTCGCATACCTAGCCGATAGCCGAGATCG
>JAOUWY010000076.1:14869384-14884517 GCA_025728095.1 Prietella phreatophila | reverse complement strand
GTGGTTCATGTGATTCTTATTCATGTGGTTCTTTTTCATGTGATTCTTATTCATATGATTCATTCACCTTTTCTCCCTTCCCTTCCCCCTCCCAAATATTTCATTGAGAAGAGAAAAAAAATAAATCTTTGAATCCCCAACCTTCTGACCAGTAAAACAGAGCCTTAACCACCACTGCCCTATATTTATCCATAAATCCATTACTGTACAATAGAAAAAGCTAAAATGTGCAATAACAGTCCAGTGTACACGACATCAAATGCATCGCTATGTTTACTTCAGTCTATACAGTCTATAATATTCGACAATCAAATGGCCTTTCCAAAGGGAATACATGAATACATTTCTTTTTAAGAGGAAGTCTTTCATAAAAGGAGACACTGGCAAAATTCAGAATGAATTAATAGAATAACATTGAGCCCATGGTTTCTTTCTTTCTAAAGGCTGTTCTTTGGTGCAGGCAGTGAATGGCACAGTGAACACACTATAAAGGTAATAAGCAATAACAGATATATTCCAACAGTCAATCAGTCGAAAGAATAAGGACGCTATTGATTATTGTGCATGAGTTTCCCCATACAAAATAGGTATTCAACAAGGCATAAGATCACAGTGTTATAGCATATTCTCAATATTTAAGTGACCAGCATCAGAGAGTGATGTAGATGTAAAAAGAGGTGGGGTTATTTTAAATACAATATCAAGACATATGGTTGGCTGTTGTGATATCCAAATCAAATAAGCTCATTTCCTGCCTTATATAAAATACGGTTGTGCACTGCAGTAGGGCTTTTTCAATGACATACAAATAGTTTACAAGATAAATTCCAAATGTTCAATTATTGTTTTGATCAACGGAACTCAGTGCTCATGAATCACTACATTCTGTATACGTACTAAGTCTCTCGAATCCCATTACATGAATGTTTTGCACAGAATGATTTAACTAGACAATTTGCTTCACATGAGGACAAATAGATAAAAAAAAATAAATTTCACAACTTTATTTAATGAGATCATCCTTTAATAGTAAACCTAAATATAAAAAAAGTCAAGAAAGAGATGAAAGCAGAAAAAAATGACCTGACCATGGGTGAAGTGCAAATTGGAATGATGATGTTGTTGATGACAAAAATTATAAATAAATGCACATATTACAGCTGATGTGGATTTAAATGCTGAGTAAACAGAATCTCATCTGTTCAAAGACATGACAAAAACATCTGGGTTACGCATTTAACCCTGTTCCCTGAGAAGGCAATGAAATGTTGTGTGAGCGTCACACTCTGGGAAGCACCCTCGGGCATGACCGGTATCTGAAGCTTGTGCAACATCATGCCGTGATCAGGTGACATGGCAATTAAACACGTTGTGTGATATAAAAACGGTACCTGTGAACCACGCCGTCACCCTATCATCTGAAGAGAAGACGCAATTCACAGGCATACCCCAATATAACAAAGCTACATAATGTCTCGTTCCCTTCTCAAGGAACAGGGTTACATGCGTAATCCAGACGTTCCCTTTCAAAGGAAACTTTGTGTGGAGCTCAACTGAGGGTATGCCCTGTATAAAAATATCCGAGCCTGAGGGTCACTTCAAGACCCTTGAGTCCAGGGTGGAATGTATATCCAGGCTGTAAAATCAAATGAATGCGTGATGTAGACCACCCTGCTGCAGCATACACATCCTGTAAGGGTACCCCTTTGGACAAAGCCTTTGAAGAGGCGTCACTTCTAGTGGAATGAGCCCTTATGCCCAGAGACGTAGCGAGACCGTATGCCTCATAAGCAATAGAGATTGCTTCCACTGTCCAATTAGAGATGTGCTGCTTCGACACAGCATTACCTCTACTGTCACCACCAAAACAGACCAGCAGCTGTTCCAACTTATGCCACTGGCCAGAGCGGTGGATGCAAGTATAGAGAGCCTTTACTTTACACAGTAGGTGCAATTTCTTTTGTTCCAGTGTGAGGAATGGAGGAGGGCAGAAAGCCTGCAATGTTACTGGCTGGGCAGCAGACATAGACACCTTAGGAATATAATCCAGCCTATATGACCGATATAGGAAGGCCTTGACTAATCCAGGGGCAAAATCAAGTCAGGAATGGGCAACAGAGCAAGCTTGTAGATCTCCTACTCCCTTAAGAGATGCCAGGGCCAGCAGAAGAACTACCTTTAGAGACAGAAGCTTCTCTGAGACTGACTCTAATGGTTCATATATGGCACCTGACAGACCTTCCAGGACCACAGAAAGGTCCCAGGAAGATACGTGTGGTCTGCAGATGGGCCTCAGCCAACTGACATCACAAATTAACCTTGAAGTGAGAGGATGTTGCTCTAAAGAGGCTCCACCAGTAGTGGCATGGCTGGCCAAAATGGTGGCCACGTAGACCCTGATGTAGGAGGAGCCAACCCTGCTGAGAAATGTCCATGTAAGAACACCAGGACTGTAGCTATTGGCAATTCACCGGTTCTAGCTGGCGTTCCTCACACCATGAGACAAAAAGTTGCCACTTGAGCACATACAATTTCCTCATGGATGGTGCTCTAGCATTCAACATGGTCTGTACGACCATAGTTCCGGCCGTGGGTGATAAATCAGCCCTTTGGATTGAGACAGTAGATCCCTGCAGATGGGAATCTCCCAAGGAGTGCCGTCCATCAGGGATATTATCTCTGAGAGCCATATTCGAACTGGTCAATAAGGTGCTATAAGCAGCAGACATAGACATTCTTGGTGAACTTTCACTAGAACTTGTGGGCGCAGAGGAATCAAAGGAAAGATGTACAGATGTGAGTGACCTCGGCCACATGTGCACCATGGCGTCCAGCCCCAATGGTGTGGGAGGAGTGAGGGCAAACCGCAGTGGGCAGTGTGTTGTATAATCAGAGGTGAACACATCCACATCAGCTTGGCCGAACCTCAGCCATATGGACGCCACCACTTGTGGATGGAGACTACAATATCCGGGCCTCAGCACCTGCATCAACAGGATGTCTGCCCCCACATTCCAGTTGCCCAGAATGTACACTGCATTCACTGACAAAAAATTTTCCAGAGAAGAATTTGTTGCTTCTGCCTGAACAGAGGATGCGAACATAATCCTCCCTGGTGGTTGATATATTAGACCACTGCTGTGTTGTCTGTCAAACTAACACATGGTGACCTCTCAATTGAAGAAGAAAGAATTTCAGTGCTAGAAACATGACCCGCATTTCTAGGCAATTTATATGCTACTCCAGATGAGGGCCGCTCCAAAGACCATGACCTGGACAGCCGTCTTAGACCGTGTCCCCAGACTATGAGGAAGGTGTCAGTCATTACCATCTTGTGATAAGGAGACACCACTAGAGTGTGACCCAATGCTAGAAACCGGGGACATATACAAATTAGTGGGGTTAGAAACACCCTCATCATAGTAGAATCCTTATAACCCCTAGAAAAGTTGTCCCCTGCACTGGAGAAAACACTTTTCTTGAAGTTCAACCTGAGCCCCAAACTCTTCATGTGGACGCGACAACATCTCGCTGTTGAATCACCAGTTCCCTGGATTTTGCGACAATTAACCAGTCATCCTGGTAGTTTAGAACACAGGTGCTCTGGGGTCGCAGTGGAGCCAGAATGACATCCATGCATTTTGTGAAGGTACGAGGGGATAAAGCTAGCGCAAAGGGAAGAAGCCAATGTTTGTATGCATTGCCTCTAAATGCAAACCTCAGGAACTTCCTCTGACTTGGAAATATCTCTATGTGGAAATATGTGTATCTATCATCACAAGCCATTCGTCTAACTGAATCTGTGGAACGATAAGTATCAGTGTCAGAATCTTGAACCCGAAGAGTACAGTTCAGATGACGCAGATCTAAAATTGGCTGCATACTCCCATCTTTTTTGCGGACCAGGAAATAAAGGCTATAACAGCTGTAATATGGCTGTTCTTGCACTAACATCGGGCTCTGCTCTGTGCTGACTACTGTTATAAGCATGGCTTTGAACCGGGGGTGTGTGTGTGTGTGGGAGGGGGTGTGAGCTCTGAACTGGATCTGGTAACCCTTTTCTACTGTAGACAGAACCCATGGAGACACATTTGGCAGTAGTTTCCACTCTGCCATATGTTCTTTTAGTCACCGTTCCACATTCTACTGGAGGGAAAGCATCAGATTTTCGTTGCCCTGTGATAGGTTACTGACAAAAGAACAGTGAAAACTTGGGACATTACCTGTCTGCACTCACCTTCTGTGCCTCCCTTGCACTAGTGACTGGCCCGGGTTCCACTCGTTTTATTCTTTTTTTTTTATGCACTTCTGGAAAAAAGGGGTTTTCTGCAGTGTGAGGGAGATTTTCACTGGGGAGAAAAAAGCTCCTCACGTCTTAGTAATCACTTCAAGCAGCTTTTTATATGCTTGAGAGCTGCTCTCAGTTTTTAGAACCCCCTTCTGGCTCCTCAGAATCAAAGAGGAAATTTATTTATTTATTTTTGACTTTCCATAAAGGACAAAGGAGTTGTGACGCGAGCTCCAAAATCCGGCTGAGACGCGGAAGAGAGAGAAAGAGGTCTCTGGCTCCTCTTCCAGATCCATACGAGATCCTCATGACCTGAACCAGCTGGCTGCCTTGGCAGCAGCCGGCCCAGATACATGAGGCTCTGAAACCCAACTCCCTTCAGCCAAGAAGAGAGTGAGTCGCGAGCTGAGCTGCCTATTGTAAGGCTTTCACAATGCACACAGTCTGACTTCTCGAGGGTTGCCCTGGCATGCTCCAACCTTAGACACTTCACACAGAAATGTGTCGTCATAAGCCCCCGAACCCACGATGAAACGGGAGCAAGGCGTAACACACTTCCTGTATTCTCTCACTCATACTTTTCTCTCTCTCTCTTTTTTTTAAAGGGAAAGAACAGTAAAGAGAGTTTTTTTAAAAGATAGAGAGGAAATGAGTCTCTGCGAGCATTACACAAACGACCAACATGCAGTCTCGCTGAAGATAATAAGGCTGACGCAGTGGTTTACAGGTGCTGTTTTTATATCACACGACGTGCTTAATTGCCACGTCATCTGATCACAGCAGACCTATAAATAGGCATGATGCTACACAGGCTTCAGATATCAGATATTGGACACTTCCCACAGCGTGGAACTCATGCAATGTTGAGTTCCCTTTGAAAGGGAAAACTATTCATAAATTATTTCAGTTTGAATTGGAGTCAAGTAGCTACAGAGGAGTTGTTTGTTTTCAATTGATCTAAATATAACAGTTGTCAGATGTATTTAGAAAACATTCTAAAAAAAAAGCCTGTAAGAAATGGCACAGGACTGAAGGAAAAAATATTGTACTGTATTACTAGATTCCTAAATAGACATCATTAAACAGTTGGCTTTGGCTAAAGGTTCAGATATGGAAGGTTTGACAGCTGAAGACCTATGCTAGGACATTATTTTATATTTTTAATGGCTTGTTAGAAAAAGGCAAGTGCCTTACTTCACCATACAAGGCACAGATTGCTAAGAAAGTCTTTATCAGGGAGGAATGGGAACTTACTCCTAAGCCTGGAGACCACTGGTTCACTGGTTAAGCTCCTATTTGCTGACCCTGAGGCTAGAATGGGCACAAATGATTTTTATCATACCATCCTTTAATTTAGGTAGGGAATTGGACAAGGCTGCCCACTCTCTCCTCTTCTATTTACCTTAGAATTGTAACCACTGGCCAAACTTTCTGCCAAGACTCCAGAAAACCCATGTTTTAAGCAGATTATATGTTTCTATTTGTATCAGAGTTGGAGAATTCGCTACCTTCCCAGCTTAACATAATAAACAGACATTCTAGATACATAGTCTGGAAAATTAGAATACTGCTCCCAAATCTGTCCTCTGCTGAGGAAATCCCAAAAATGCATTAAAAATTGACAAGAGCCAAATCAAGGGTTTGATCAGAGCATCTCCAAAAATATGAGGACCTGTGGAGTGTTCCTGGTATGCAATGGTTATTAATACTAGGAAGGACAACTGATTAACCGGAGACAGGATCATGGGTGCCCAAGGCTCACTAATGCATGTGGGCGGCAAAGGATAGCCTGTCTGGTCCATTACCAAAGAAGAGCTACCACAGCACACTTTGATGCAGAAATAAATTATGCTTGCTATGATAGAAAAGTGTCAGAATACACAGTTCGTTGCAGCTTGCGGCATATGGGGCTGGGCAGCTGTAAACTGGTTAGTGTCCATGCTGACCCCTGTCTACTGCTGAAAACACCTACAGTGGACACGTGAGCATCAGAACTCTGAAGAAGGTAAGCCGGTGGAGGCAGTGTAGGTCCAAACATTAATCTGGATAGTACTTTGACATGTACCACCTATCTAAACATTGTTGCAGACCAAGTGCAACCCTTCATGTCAATGGTATTCCCTAATGGCAGTGGCCTCTTTCAGCACGATAATGCACCCTGCGACACTGTAAAAATTGTTCAGGAATGGTTTGAGGAACATGACAAGTTCAGAGTGTTGATTTGACCTCCAAACTCCCCAGATTGAGCATCTGTGGGATGTGCCGAACAAACCAGTCGGATCAATGGAGGCCCCACCTCACAACTTACAGGACTTAAAGGATGCTAACAATTATAATTTCACACATTGCAGCAGCCAGTAGTTAGGGGGGAAATGTAATGATATACAATTAAGCTTTTTGCTTAAGACATACAACTCATTGGTCCTTGGCTCCTAAAAGGGCATGTATGTACGTAGCTCAGTTCTAACACTGGAGTACACAGCGGTTCAGAGACAAATCCCACCATACACTGTCAAATTTTCAGTGGAGAGAAGCTTTCATTTCATTATCATTTAACTTCTAAATAGGTTAAAGGAGTACTATATGAAACGTAATGTATACATTTTATATATCCACATCACTTCCCTGGCAGGAATACAGCTGTATATGGTCTGTATATGTAACCCCCAAGATACAGTTCAGCAATTTGTCTGTCTTGTGTATTCTCTAATGCACAGAACATTAACCACCACTTTATATTTTGGTTGTAAATGTTTATTCTTTGATTTGTTTGCCTCACTTTTTTCATTTATTTTTTTCATTTATTTATTTATTTTATTTGAGCACCTTATATCTTCTGTAGTGTCTTAGCAACACTACATCTAATTTCCAGCAAAAAAGCATTCTCAATGCCAGGTGAAAAAATATGACATAAATTCTGAGCCCCCACAGCACAAGAAAAAAAAGTATTTTTTTCAGTTAGCAAATTAAAATGATAAAAGTGTGAAAAAATAAAGACATTTACTAGAATATGAAACTCGAAATAAAACAGGTCACACTGCACATGATGGTATGCTGTTGGTTCGTTGACATTGATCACTATGGGCATGACACTGAACTGTCTGTCTACTACAAGCAAAATGCCTTGGTATGGGAAAGCTGAAAAGTCAAAAAGCCTTTCTCCCCCCAACTCTCGCTGTTTTCACAGGGCTGAAGTAGTGGTCCAGGGCCAGATGGCTGTCCTGTAGCCCTGCACTCAATACCTTCCCTCTGATAGAGCAAGCAGACCGTTACTCTCTCCAAAAGGGTCTGAAAGAAAATACAGGAAGAAAAGCCATGCCTTCCCAAATCTTTAATTACCCGACTGTCTGCTGCTGCTTTTCAATGCTCCTTTCTGAACAGGCCTGCCTTCTGAAGGGAAAGAAAAAAAACCCTTCAAGCCTCAGGAGGAGACCCTTTGCACGAGAAAGAGTAAGAGAACCTGAAGAAAAGAAAAAAAGGATTTAGAGAGGAAAGAACATAAAAGATATGCAAATGTGTGTGTCTAGGGCGACAGGCATTAACCACTGCTGGTGCTGTCTATTTATATCTGTTGTCTCTTTTTCAGTGGGAGTAAGGTGTGTGATGGCTTTCTTAAGCTCGGTTTTAAAGACCTTAGCAGACAGGCTGAACAAGCTCCAGAAACATGCCACTTAATAGAGTCACAAAAAATAGACAGGGTAGTCTAAAAAATAGAAACCCACTAAAGTGTAACAACTCACCTCGTATAGGCACTGGCTACAAACAAGATCCCAGCTCTAACGGCGTATAAATAATTAAACATGGACATTATGTGGCAGTGCTACTGTACACAAGCATGGCACATTGTAAAAAATAAGTTGCCAGGGATGTGAAATTTTGGAAAGGATACATAGATGACCAAAAAATAACTCGGAAAAGTGAGGACGGAGTGAAACTTGACCTAAATAGGCTGCTCTGTTACACAGATTCCTGTGTATCTCCACACTCAGATCATTGTAAGTAATATTCTGCCATAAGGCATTGAATTATCTTTTCAGGTCACAGATAAAAGTGGATAGAAAAGTAATAGGTGGATGGGGCAAGAAGCCAGGATTCGAAAGGTGCCTGAAACCATAGCACACTGGTGACTGTCGATAGACACATGTAGACAGGAAAGTGCTAAGGTGCTTTATGTTCATGGAATGCCAGAGAAAGAAAATGGGAGGAACGGGAGTGGAGCAAAGTCGTATTTGTTATTGTTTGAATGAGCAATGGCTTGGGAAACAGCAGTATTGCTGCAAAGCATGGCACTCCTTCTCACCACTTAACATATGGCATTCAAAATGAACAGAGCACAAACAAACAAACGTGGGAACATGGCTTAGGAAACAGTGTGAACTATACCATTGTCATGCGAAACAGCATCATCCTATAGCGCCCCCTGGCTATAGTCAACTGATGTTCCTCTAGGTGAATGCCTTTTGATAATTAAACAATGTGTGCTGGGCTTAGTCTTTTTCTTGATGATTCCTAATGATATTTTCTATACTTTTTGTTATTTTTACTGCCAATATAAATATACAGAACAGATTATTTCAAATCTTGCTTAATTGCTATTTGTGAAGTACTAAACATACTGTACAGCTCTGTCCACAAGGTACCCGTATTTTGGCTTCAAATTGAAATCAAATAATGAACATTATGGATGATTGAACATTATGTCGCTGTTTTTAAACTTAGGCATGAAACTTAGGCATGATGAAGCACATAATATATAATCAGGCTGTTTGCGAAGTTTATTGACAGCATATGCTTCATGGCTGCTGGAGGCTGTGGTAGCAACCCCCATTGGCTTCCGTTAAAATTCAGAAAATGAAAATGAGTCAAATGAAAACCTTAAAACTGCTACATAAATTAGAGAAACAGTACATTTGTACATTAGTTGCAAAAGTAAAAATGTATTGGTCCATTCATCTCCGTACATTTGTGACACCTATTTGCAATAATCAATGCAAAAATAATAATAATAATAATAGTAATAATAATAATAATAATAATAATAATAATAAAGTTTTCATTTGACCCACTCTCACATATTCACTGTACACTTTATTAAGAACACCATGCACACAGGTACTCCTAATAAAGTGGACAGTGAATGTAGGAGAATTCATGCAATTATCCAATCAGACAATCACATGGCAGCAGGCAATGCATAACAATCATGAAGATACAGGTGAAGAGCTTCAGTTAATGTTCACATCAAACATCAGAATGGGGACAAATATGATCTCAGTGACTTTGAGAAGAGCATGTCTGTTTACACTAGAGTATACACAGAATGAAGAAAAAAACTAAAAACATCCAGTGACTCAATTCTGCTGGTGGAAAGATCTTACTGATGATAGAGGGCAGAAGACACTGGCTGACTGGTAGGATATGGTAACTCAAATAATCACTGTTTATTATCGTGGTGAACAGAAAAGTGTCTCAGAATGCATAAATCACTGAACCTTGAAGTGGATGGGCTACAACAGCAGAAGCTGTCAGCTAAGTACAGGAATCTAAAGCTACAGTGTACATGCTGCACAGATTCACTGAAGAAGGCAGTTGATGATTCGAAAAAAATCAGGTTATGAACATGCATGATTTTATGCACTGCTACCATATGATTGGCTAACTGGATAATTGTATAATTGAGCAAAGGTACAGGTCTTCCTATTAAAGTGGTGTAGAGCGTAGGTTCTTAAAATGTCAAACATTTAACATTTTCACTCATTCTGGCTTGTGTCTGGGGTATGAATCGTTATACTATTTGATACACTTATGCAAGTATAAATCAGCCTCAAAGGACACAAACAGTGGCAGAATTTGTTTAAGCTGGATTATATTAAACTCTCTTCTACATAGAACTTGCAGTTAATTTTTTCTACTCAGGGGCACTGAGTTACAAGCCCACGAACTCCAGGAACTTTGTTCCTACATTTGAGTGTGTCCTGTTTCTCTAGGATATAAACATCTGTGCCACCTCAAAGCCCACCATGGTATTTTTGTTGCAGGACCCAGGGTGAGGAAATAAGATTTGTGTGTAGTGTGGTATGGTATACAAAAAAAGTATAGGACCAAACATAACCAGCACATCAAATGTGATCAGTAAGTGCTACATTAGTGTGTTTGCCTATGCTAAATGTAGATAGCCCGGGTCTGCTCACCATTAAAAAAATTTACAGTTATAATTTCACTCTGTTGTAATAAATAGTGAAAGGCTGAGTGAACACAACTGAGGCCAAAATTTTACAAACAGGCTAAAGATATGAACTTTTTCACAATTTCACACATTTCATGATACCATATGTTTCTTTTGGCAAATCAATTAAGACACCCACTTTGTTCATATCAGATATAAGTTTATGTGATGTAAAAGAATCAATTATTTCATATCTATCATATCATTTATTTCTATATCAGAATTCCAGCAGGTCAAAAGTTTACATATCATATCAATTATGTCTAGGCTATATCAGAATTCCAGTGGGTCACATGTTCACATACACCAAGTTGATGGTCTCTTTGAACAGTCTGGAAGATTAAAAAAATAAATGTAATTACTTTTAGAAGCTTCTGATTGGCCAATTGTCATAATTAGGATTTTATATGTAAGTGCAACCATTGATACATGGGAAAAGAGAAAAGCTACCAAACCAAGACCTCAGAAAAAAATTGCGGACCACCACAAGTCCAGTTTCCAAACAATCTGTACAAAGCATATGAAGCATCTGCACAAATATTTTTTAAAAATATTGGGATCACACAGACATCATTCAGGAGGCATGAATTATCACTAAGGAATGAACAAACCTTTGCCCAAATGGTTCAACTCAACCCCAATAAAACAACAAAGAATCTAGTTCCTATATCATCACTGCCTAAAAGACTGTCATGCAAGGAAGAAGACCCTATTCTCAAACAGTCATAAAAAAACAAACCATGAACTGAATTTTGCAGGTGATCCCCAGCCTTTTGGAGGAGTGCTCTCTGGCCAGATTAAATAAACTTAAACTGTTTGGCCATAATGATTAGCCCTATGTATGAGGGAAAATGTTGAAGCTTTTAAGCCAAAGAAGACATTCCAAATTTGAAGCATGGGGTTGGCAGCATCATGTCATGGAGATGTTTTGCTGTAAAAGAGACTGGTGCACTTCAGAAATAGATGGCATCACAAGGAAAGAGACAAACTAAAAATATTAATTATTCTAAGCAGACCTCCAAAATGTCTTAAAAAAAATTGAAAGTGTTTGCATTACAAGAGTTTGAGTTCAGGAAATGAACAGCCAGTGGCACCAAATACTATCAAAGTGTATGTAAACTTTTATTTTGAAATTACCTCTTAGGGAAATTAATTAGATATCCTATCTGACATAACACAACAATGTATGGTAATATGAAATGTGTGGAGCTGTGAAAAATTGACTTGTAATGTCTTTAGCCTAGGTATATGTAAACTGTTGGCCTTAGGTTTCGGTGTATAAATTACCAGGACTGAGGACAGAACATGCAGTATAGTTCCTTGAATATTTCTATAAAATGTAGTATTGCATATGTTTAAGTCCTAAAAAGCCCATTATAATTAAATAATAATAGAAACAAAATATACCTCACATACTGCTAACAGGTGATCAAGGATATCTTCACTGTTCCCTTCTATCTGCTTTCTGCCATTGGCAAAAATATTTCCTCTTCCATTTAAGAAATACCCTGGTTGACTGCCCCTTTCATACACACATGTAATATACTGTACCTTGTTGACAATCACCCTGGGGATAACCAAAGAGCTTTCAAAAGAAATCTGATTTCTTAATCATTTTGACCCAAATAAACCAAGGCACTGAAATATTATGCATATACACAGATCATCAATAACATTAAAACCACTGAGAGGTGAAGTTAATAACACTGATAATCTCATTACAATGGCACCTGTCAAGGGGTGGAATATATTAGGCAGCAAGTGAGCAGTCAGTTCTCAAAGTTAAAGTGTTGGAAGCAGAAAAATGGGCACGCATAAGAATCTGAGTGACTTTGATGATCTCCAAAACAGCAGGTCTTGTGGGGGGTTCCTCATATGCAATGGTTAGTATCTATGAAAAGTGGTAAAATAAAGGACAACCAGTGAACCACTGACAGGGTCATGGGCGCCCAAGGCTCACTGATGTGTGTGAGGAGTGAAGGCTAGCCTGTCTGTTCCAATCTCACAAAGGTGGGCACGTGAGCATCAGAACTGAACCATGGAGCAATGGAAGACAGTGGCCTGGTCTGATGAATCATGTTTTCTTTGACATCTTGTGGATGGGTGGGTGTGTGTGCATTGCATACCTGGAGAACAGATGGCACCAGGATGCACTATGGGAAGAAGGCAAGCCAGCGAAGGCAGTGTGGGCCCATGCATTCATCTGGATGTTACTTTGATACGTACCACCTACCTAAACATTATTGCAAACCAAGTATACCCTTTAATAGAAATGTTATTCCCTAATTTCAGTGGTCTCTTTCAGCAGGATAATGCACCACACTACAAAACATTTTCAGGAATGGTTTGAGGAACATGACAAAGAGTTCAAGATGTTGACTTGGCCTCCAAATCCCCCAGATCTCAATATAATCAAGCATCTGTGGGATGTGCGGTACAAACCAGCCAGATCCATGGTGGCCCTACCTCCAAACTTACAGGACCTGCTGCTAACGTCTTGGTGCCAGATACCAAAGCACATCTTCAGAGGTATTGTAGTCACTATGCCTGGATGGGTCATAGCTGTTTAGGCAGCACATGGGGATCTACACAATATTATGCAGGTGGTTTTAATGTTATAGCTGTTAGTATAGTAATGGTCTGTTAAAATACCATTAATCACACTCCGGCAAAAAAGACTCTCAAGCATAAAATGTCTTAACAGTATAACAGTTTCAATATTGCAATGTTTCAGAATGGAAAAATAGGCTATAAGACCTTCATAAGGACAAGCTGTTAGATGAATCTGCTGCATGAAAGAAGCCCTTCTTGAAAGCAACTCACAAATGCAGCATTTGAATTTCACTGTTGTCTACAGTTAGAGTTGTGTGCACAAATCTGTTTACCTCTACCAGGAGGTTTAGACTTACATAATATATTCCAACAAGATAATGACCAAACAATCACATAAATGGTTGTTGGAAAACAAAATCAGTATTTTGCATATATCTTATTCTCTTGAAATGTTCTACATGGAGTCCAGAATTGCTACAAGTGTCTTGTTAGAAATTACAGGAATAGTCTCAGTGTTGTTATTTTTACTAAGAAGCCAGTATTTTGTATGCTACATATGTATTCTACACCATAGCAAAGTAGGAAAGTGGCTTTTCCTTCAGTTGTGTTTGCATATATGGAATAACAGCATTGAAAGTGTTAGACATGTAAAGCTGACAGACTGGACAGAGACAGACTGTTGTAGCAGCATACCATAAAAGCAGCCATGCCAACACACTGAATACTAAATGAAGAAGAAGAAGAAGAAATAATTCATGAAGAGAGGGAGATAAAGATCAATAAATAGAAAGAGCAAAATGCACCCTTACAGGAGACAGAAAATATATACAATGAGAGCAAACAAGTGCAAAAGAAACACCAAAACAATGACCAACTTCAAATGAAGAAGACATCATTCAACTTGCTCTTTTTCAGTGCCAGAGTAGCCAGTCCACAAAGGCAGCCATTGTGTTTCATGGCTACAAACCTCAGCCAGAGTTCAGGCTGTCCTGGACCTGCCCAGACCTGCTTCAACTCCCCAAGCACCACAGCTCCATGACCACTTTCATTTCTACCCCCTCCCACACAACACCCATCCACCTGATATTGTCTGAGCTTAGATTCATCAGGCCTTTACCACTGGGCTTTGCGGTATCCATGGAACCGAGTTCCGACGCCACAACGTTGCCAGAATTCTTATGTTTCACGCAGAGGCGCTTGCACGGGATAGCTTATATTTCAGTGGCTTTTACACACATGGCCAAGGACACCTTTGAACAGTTTAAGACAAAGATACATGAATATAGTCACAAAACACACACACACACACAACTATATAAACACTCATTCGTGGAGCTCAGGATATAAAGGAAAATCCTTGAAAAGAAGTGCAGGTCACATCCTGAGAGGATCCAGGAGATTTACAGCTTATGTTGCTTTGCTGGGCTCCATGGAGAAGTGGAGGGTTAGCCAAAGACTAATTGAATTGATAAAATCAAAGACTGCATGAGCAAAAACTCTAAACAGGAGAGTCTGAGAGAAAGAGAGTAGAGAGAGATAGAGTACTGGAAAGATTCATCTGAGTGCGTACATTAAATAACATGGGGCCAAGATAAAATTCTGAAACTAACACTGAACACCAAGTATGTTCTAGTGAAAATAAGATGATTTGTATTGATGCAGACAACTATTGCGTGTTCATGAATGCTGATAGCAACGGTGCACCCTGTCTTTGAATGGACATACATTTGCTAACAAACATAAAGGACTACAAAGAGACACCTGTTTTAGCCGGCATTGGATGCCAACTCTCTCTTCCTATTTTTACATTAGTGGGCTATGACAGATTATCAGATTCCCAAGAGCAACTGACCCTTATCCAGCACCCCTTCCCTACCATGCTAGACCTATTGACACCACTGACATCAGCCCTGGGTGTCCTTTCTCAGTTTATAATAATCTTGTTTATTATTAGACTGAATGTCTGATGAGGTAAGCACAGGCCTGTTGCAATATTCTTTCCTTCGTTCCTGACATCTCTCTATCTTTTGTCTGTTCTCCAGCTCTTATTTCTTACCTTACCCTAT
>JAOUWY010000076.1:14844135-14854294 GCA_025728095.1 Prietella phreatophila | reverse complement strand
ACACACACACACACACACACACACACACACACACACACACACACACACACACACACACACACACACACAAAGAAATCCCATACGGTTATTTAGGCATCTGTCATCCCACTTTCAAATAATGACAAGCTAACATTTTATTGTGTCACCAAAACCCACAGCCCACTTCCCTACTTTAATGTAAATATTAATCACATGAGGTTAACATTCCAAAATGTTAATCATTTATTAGCTGTCTATGCTTTTCATTGCTGCAGGTTAGTAGTCTGTATTTTTACTCATCAAAGTACATAATAAAAAATGAAAAGATTGGGGATGGAAGAAATTAAATTACTTGGATTACCTGATAATATATAAAATTATAAAGCAGCTCTCTATAACAGTTAACTGACTATGCAGAGGAAGACGATAATCAACACAAGACCGAGCTTACATATCTAGATATTTACTTAACCTAATTACCTTGCTGATGAGACCCTTTTTAGTTAGCTACACAACAACATACATAAACACTGGTAAATAAGCTTCATATTGGTTACATAGGTCAGAGAAGCAACTTTATCTTAATTAATGAAATACAAAGAGGGGCAGCAGTGGAAAAGAAGAGGAATGGCTGAGACACAGATAGAACCACAGAGTAACAGCTGGGCTCTTGACCCCCCAAATGCTCCAAGGGCACACAAGCAGCAGACCCTGTGCCTTGACCCTGAACTTCCTTTCTTGTCTGGGAAGGGATGTAGGCATATGCAAACACAACAATTGCTATTTACAATGGCCAAGTAAAGTCAATTCCTTCTTTCCTTTTAATAGAATATCTGATAAGACACCATTTTAGAAACTGTTTTTTTTTTTACACTGTTTCACAAACAAAAACATAGGAGCACATTCACACTGCCCAGAAAGCAAATATTTTAGTTCAACTAAGTGATATTGAATTCTTGATTCTGATTGGCAGTCAGAAGGTGATGATTTATTTTCTCTAACTGCACTGACTGTAGCTCCTGCTGTAATTCAAATGATAGGTTTATAGTAATGCACCTATTCTAATACTACTCAAAGACTAAGATCTACTAATACTAGATTCTAATCATTTCTATCATAACAGCACATTCACAATCACTTTTATAGCAGACAATTCACATATTCAAATGCTAATACTAAAAGGATTAAAAAACATTAATTACTTAACATTAAAAATGTATAATAATCGACATTTGGCAGACACCCTTATCCAGAGCAACTTACAGTTATACAATTGAGCAGCTGAGGGTTAAGGGACTTACTGAAAGGCCCAGCAGTAGAAGCTGGTAGTGCTGGGATTTGAACACAAAACCTTCTGATCAGTAAGCTAATGTCTTTACTACTGCCCTTCTGTAGCTTTCTATAAGGAAGGCTTGTAACAGTCAGTAATTAGTACAGAGGATTTAGTGCTTACGGTTTCTCTGTACCGTGGCAAGCTGCATAAGAGGCAGTTGAGGGAACCGCTGTTTATCGCTGCTATAGCATAAATGATAACATGAACTAACATGTCTTGCAGAGGTTCCACAATATTAAATGTAACTGGTTAAAGGTTAAAAAGCTTGACATGTCATTCAGTATTAAATAAAAAAATTGCACTTGTTGGCAAATCACTGTGGTATGAGATGAATAAAACACTTCAGGATGTGCTGTTAAAGGGAAATAACTTCTGGCTGGTAACAGTAACAGTATCACACAACCCCATCTTGGACTATTTTAATTATAACAGCACATCATATTTTATGCTTTACACATTTGAATGTATGAGATTTTTGGTACTGCAAGGAATGACACTGAAATCTTCAACAATTTTTTTTGTCATTGGCTTTAATGTTTGTGAAGGTGGTTTAGTCACATTTCATTTAAAATGAGAAATATTATAATACTTATCATAATTATAATACTTATAATTATATAATTCCATTAAACAATGGGATTGCAAAGGATCTGCATACAGTTTCAAAGAAAGGGTAAATGAATTCAAATACTTAATTTGATAATTGTCAGATTTCTGAAGATTGGGTAGGACTGTTTAGAATGACAGACAAACTGATACGAACTTATCTGATTGATTTGAAACTGATTTATGACATTGAAATGACAAATATCAGCTTCAGCTGTATGGATTCAAGCTCCCATTCACTAGTCCCATACTTAGATGTAAAATGCTTACGAGATGTCCCAATGTACATCATATACAATCAATTTTTATTAACCATGCCCTAATTTATGTGTTTAAAGTGCATTTAAGTGTTGCAGCAGTGGGTCAATTAAAGAAAACATTTAGCAGACTACAGTCCAAGAACTGATAAAAACGTAAATAAGGAGAGAAGAAAGAAAATCTGAGGTGTCTGTAGCCAAGGTTACAAAAATGTTATAAAAGGTGAAAACTTTATATAAAATCAAATTAACTATTAACACATATTCAGCAATGGTCCAATAGGTTTCTTTTGCAATACTTACTAAAAAATCAGGTATTAAACTGAACCATTTTCCAAGCTACTGACCAAGAATATTTATAACTATGTTTTAATTCATTTTAGAACTTGGGTAGCTCATATAGATGTGTCAAGATTTAATAAAATATATTAAATATAGACATGCTGAGTTTCGTATGCCTGAAAACCAGGCATACGAATATCTGTGCACATCCATAGTGCTGTGTGAAACCCCGACTATTTGATATAGGCCGTCTTCAATAGTACGCTAATTACAATAATTCAAAAATGACAAAAAATGAAAATGGCATCTCCGGGGTTGGGTGAATCGTTGTGCTTAATCACAATTCAGAATAATTATAATGTGTGCTAGAATTGCCAGAGCTGATCTGATGTGATACAATTGCTCTGGATTCACACAAGGAAAACAATAAAAAAGGATTTAACATCTAGCTTGGATTGCCAATATAAACTTTGGTTAGCCTCTTTTTGAATAGGAAGTGGCCAGGCCAGAGCGGCCATTTACGTGAAGCATCACTTTCACTGCACGATTGACATCTGGGAATGTTCCACAGTATCCTAGCACCAGTCAAGACTTGCTGTACACCTGGTTTCTGGCACTAATCTACTGATGACAGATGATTGCAGAAAAACAGCCCCACGTATGCTCTTGCTGGTGCATGGGAGAGAGGGTTGCTGCAGTCTCCTCTGCTAGGACAGCTCTTTTTCCTCTTTGCATCATTTGCCAAGCATTGCCTGATGAACCTTAATCTGGAGCAGTGCCCTTGTGTTCAGACAAATAGCAGGATGAAAGAAATAGGAATGATTACAGCCAGCAAAAGCTAGCAAAAAGTCAAAACAACCAAGCCTTAACTTCAAAAGAGCTGATACCTGTGTCCTTGGTGGTCAGAGAACATCTGCATGCACATGTCCTCACATAAGCCAGGGGTCTGCGGTGCACAAAGATACCTGATCCAGAAAACAGGAGGAGCCCAGTCTTTGGTAAATATCATGCTGTTGATTCAGCTTTCAGAGTTCATCACTCAGGGGCAAGACAAAGCAGCATGGGGTGTGGGGCTCATCTCAGCCTCTATGCACATCTATTAATACAGCACCAATATGAAATATAATGGTGCACGGCATTCCATAAAATTTTTTTTACTGGTTCAACACGCATTCTTCAGACTATGTCTTACCTGCCTTTCTAGCCCAGATTTGTTAAATTCCAACCAGACAAATTCAAAATAAAGGCTAAATAAATATATGGCTGTCACACTAACTGAAAAACTGTTAAATTATTTTGTTTGCCGTGTGCATGCAAGATGAATCATTTTCGGTGTGTGTCTCCATAAACTTGGGGTTGACTCTTAGTTTTCAATGCCTGGAATCAGTGAATCAACTCTTCTTGGGACCAATTCCAGTGTGAACCAAAGGGAGATGGAGACTTGATAACTCTGCACAAAAATTATTTAAAAAATAATATACATCATATGGACAAATGTTTGTGGACACCTGATCATCACACCCATATGTGGGCCTTCCCCAAATTGTTGCCACAAAGTTGGAAGCACACAATTGTATTGGATGTCTTTGTATGCTGTAACTTTAAGATTTCCCTTCAATGGAAGAAAGAGGTCCAAACCTGTTCCAGCATGACAATGCCCCTGTGCACAAATCGAGGACCAAGGTTGGAGTGGAAGAACTAGAGTAGCCTGCACAGAGCGCTGATCTCAACCCCACTGAACACCTTTGGGATGAACTGTAGCACTGATTGAGCCACAGGCTTCCTCATCTGACATTCTAAAAGTATTGGAACAGCAAGGCCAATTCTATTGTTTTCAATATACATTGAAGAAACTTGGAATTGAGATCAAAAGATGAACATGAGCAGATAGATCAGAATTTCAGCTTTCATTTCCTGATATTGACATCTAGATGTGTTAAACAACTTGGCATCTTTGGTGGCAGTCAACTCAATTTTTAGATGAGCAAAAGATTGGATTGCAATCCCAATCAGATTGTATGCATTGCTCTTTAAATTGG
Source organism: Prietella phreatophila (assembly GCA_025728095.1). Lineage (NCBI taxonomy): Eukaryota > Metazoa > Chordata > Actinopteri > Siluriformes > Ictaluridae > Prietella > Prietella phreatophila. Next base: position 14,849,798 of record JAOUWY010000076.1, on the reverse strand, counting down.
GACACACAGTTTCTGTAGACTTCTGAATTAATTCTGCTGCAACAATCATGAGTGTTCATCATTAAAGATCAGTGAGCCCATTCCAGAAGCAGCCGTGCAAGCCCAAGCTATGACACTACCTCCTGATCATCACACCCATGACTGATAAGTTTCTATGTTTTGGATGAGCAGAGACACTCTTTCTCCACACTTTGGACTTTCCATCACTTTGGTATTGGTTAATATTGGTTCTAGAGCTTGTGTGGCTCATCTTTGTATTTCTTTATGAAGTCCAATCTGGCTTTCTGACTCTTACTGCTCATGAGTGGTTTGTACCTTGTGGAGTGGCCTCTATATTTCTGCACTTGTAGGTTGTTTTTTGGGGATTTTCTTTATAGCTCTCACAATGTTTCTGTCATCAACCGCTGTTGTTGATTGACCTGTTCCATGTTCGGTTGTTAACACAACTAAATTGTTGTTTAGGATGTGTCAATGCTTGTTCAATAGTCCTGATAGATTTCCCCTCTTTTATCAGCTTCAAAATGGCTTTCTTTTCTCCCGTAGACAGCTCTCTTCGTCTTCATGTTGGTTTATCGTTTTAAACAACAAATGCAGTCTTCACAGATGGCATTCAGAGCTATTAATTATTCAAACAATCGATTTAACAGGGTACACCTGGGCAGCAAGAAACACCTATCAGTAACATGCTCCAGTATTTTTGATCACTTAAAAAAAATGGTTGGGTTCAAACAAAAGGTGTCACGTTCTAAATTATTTAACACATCTAGGTGTACACATGAGGAAAGCTGAAATTCTGATCTATCGTCTCATATTCATCTTTGGATCTCAGATGTACAAGTATTCAATGTATAGTGGAAACAGGATAATTGGCCTTGCCATTCCACTACTTTCGGAGGGGACTGTAGTATATCAAAATATGATAATGTTGTCTGACAGAGTAGGAAGGATTGATAAATATATCAATGAATGTGCAATACAGATAGAAAACAGGACAAGGTATGCCAGCTGAAAAGAATACATGGCAGTTAACAAGTATGGTTCAACCTGGTACATTGCTCTTCTACTGTTTCTCACATTCACATAAATGATTGAATAGAAATATAATTCAAATGACAACACAAGTTGTCATTAGGCCAACAGCATAGTCTAATGTAAAGAATTTCCATATTGTAGACGAGGTTTTGCTGCCATTTCCATCAAATGCATCACTATCTGAGTGAGGTGACATCCATAGCACATTTCAACTAATCATAATGAAACTTATTTCTAACTGATTTTATTACTGAATTTTGCTGATTATCTATTGCATATTACACACATTCACATTAATGTTTGACTGCATTTTATGGATCTGGATTGTACAGTAGGTGTCTTAACTTCATACCATAACCATAGACAAAGACACGTGGCCATGAAATTTGTGGGAATACTTAAGTATAAACATTCCTGGTTATTTACGGTCCCCGAATTCATGTGCAGGAGCAATTACCCGGATCCTCCTTGCTGCCATGAAGTTGACCAGAGCACATTATAAAACACTCACAAGTTCTTACAGATTTAACAAGGCAGTAGAGGAAAGGGGGTGAAGAGGAGGAGAATACGGTGATGCATGCCAATAGCCCAAGACTTACGCAGTTTACACTAGTGCGTTGTCGTTTTAAAAATCAAAAATTTTTCTACGGTTACGCCTGTCGGCTACACTACTCCGGCGTTTCCGACCTTCAAAATCGGAGACTTTTGGAAACACCGAAGACCCCGTTTTAGTTTGAAAACTCCATGCTCGCGTTTCAGTATACACACACCAAAAGGCAGTCTTTTGATGAAGCCGTGGCTTCCCATATTCACCCCCTGATTGGGTCATCTGGGTCATCACGTGTCCTTCCCTGATTCGTCAAGCCCCTACCATATGACCATTACGCTACCTTGATCGTATACACAACAACGGAGAATGAGCCGCAATTTTTGCTGTCTTCGTTGTCATTCTTAGCAGCAATTGTGCTTTTAAATTCGGTATTTTATAATACTGCAGCTGCCTACATGCGCAAGAAGCGAGCTATGATTAGAGCAATCGGCAATAATCTGATTTCAAGCGGCGTAAGCCCTACATGGAACGCCGGTTTGTTGTGCCTGCTAGTTACTAGCAAACAACTTCCTGTTTACACTTGTGTGCGCATGCCCATTGTGCATGAATGGTCGTGTGACCTGCGTTTTAAGTTGTGTAATGTGGACGGAGACCGGAAACGCCGATTCATTGTAAAACGCCCTATTGTAAACAGGGCCTTAAAGCACTGACCCACGTGCCCATCACTTATATTGGTCAAATAATACAAAAGTTTCAAAAGAATGAGGTGAAGTGGGGAAGAGAATAGAGGGGGATTCCCAATTTGGCAAAACAAATTTCTCCTGGAGAAATTAATAACACCCTCATTCCACTCCTGCTCTTCCTTCACATACCTTGTCTAATGCTATAGCCATTCATGCTGATGTGAATGCAGACAGGTCAAGACATGGAATAGCAGTAACACCAAATCCGACAAGACTGACAAGTACCCTACAACATATCATTTATTCGCTGAGTTATACATTTATCTTCAGTAATCAATTTATCTACCCTGTCCAGGGTGTACCCTGCCTTGTGCCCGATGCTTCCTGGGACAGGATCCAGGTTCCCCACGACCCTGAAAAGGAGTAAGCGGTAGAGGATGGATGGATGGATGGATAAATTTATCCTGGTCAGGGTTGCAGTGGATCTAGAGCCCGGATCCCGGAAACATGTAGCATGAGGCAGCAATACACCCTGGATGGGACACTAGTCCAATGCAGGGCATCACAAACACACACACTATTTGCTTAGACACGCATTAATATAAATGTAATTGCTCATATGCTAGAAATGCTCTTTTGAAAATAATGGAAACATAAATCTTTTTTTCTCTTTTATGGGGTAACACTGTGGTAGGCCTGTGTGAGGAATGTATCCACGCGCAGCTGAGTTGTGGTATGGAATGGTGTTGAGAGCAGCTGTGGAGGGGCCCAGCCTTAGGGAGAGCTGCAGTCATTCCTCAGCTCCCTCCGAGACACATTCAGCCATCACACCCCATGACAAAACAAACAAGATCTGTGATGACTGGAGCATGGCCAACCTTCTGAGGCTAGAGGGAGAAAAAGAATAAATAAATGGTCCTCCATCAGAGGCAAGCATCCTCCCCAGAAGCTATTAGTGTTCTGAGAGCCATGTACCCCTACCCCCATCACCCCAACCGCTGTTTGCTCAATACAGTACACAAGCAAATTAAATTACTGTCTCAAATGGAGAAATGGTGGTCCTATGACCCATTACACTATATGAAGAGAAAGGGGGTTCTGCTGATGCAGATATATTGCATGGTATATTTGTTCTCTTGCAAAAGACACAGTATGTGCTCCTATATAATGACTTTCATATTTATCCCATGGGTGTCAGCCAGTCACTACAGTCTGCCATCCAAACTCGGTACAGACAGAGAAAAGACCTATTAAAGACTTGTCAAGTGTGTCCTATCTGTCTATGAATCTATAGAGTATAAGTGGGTGATAATTCTGTAGGGAATGATCTTAGTCATATTTGCAAATGATCGCTTTACAGCTGCAGAAGTTTATAATTTGCAGCAGAAGTGCTGAAAGGCTATAAATAGAGCCATTGACAAAGGATAGGCAACTAATATTCTTCTTGCTGTGCTTTGTAAGACAACTGGCTATAAATTGTGGTTATTGCACTTTTGTTATTGCAATTTTGACAAATGCATCTCTACACTCTGAGTTTGTAAACAAGCTCACAATAAAGCTAAACATTTTATTTCAGGGATTTGTGTGGTAGTCTGGGAAAACCCATCAGATGTCACTGTGACTGAATTCAGCCAAAGTAGAGCAAAAAAAGTATTCTCTGTCTATAACATACTTTAACACCTCCATTTCTAAAAACAATTAACATACTTTAGCAAAATATTACAAAAATGTTTTTTTTTTTTTTTTTTTTTTTTTGCTTTTTAGTCTTGCCTAGGCTATCTACCTGCAATGATCATGTTGGGAAAGGAATCAGTTTCACAAACATGATTGTAAAAGCAGTCAGTCTGGCTAAAAATATCTAAAACCTTGCTAGCTAAATGCACTATACTTACACAGTGAATGTCATGCATTGATGAAGTTGGTGGATAGCTACCTGCTGTAGCAAAATGGCCATACTTAATCAGTTCACAGTTTGCTATCAGATATATAATATTATAATATTGGAATCTTTAAAAGTAATTTTCCCCCTTTTCACATTTAGGCATAACTTTAAAATGCTAACTTTACTTCAGGTTAACTTACACTATATGGTCAAAAGTTTGTGGACACGTGACTGTCACATCCATATGTGCTTGCTGAGTCCATCCTTGTTGTTAGTTCATTTTAGGAAGTCTTTCCACTGGATTTTGGAACATGGCTGTGGGGATTTGTCCATTAGTGAGGTCAGGCACTGATGATAGACACGGATGCCTGGCGCAGAGTCAGCTTTTCAGTTCATGGGTGTTCAGGACAGGGATATGTGCAGGCCACGTTGGTTTTTTCTCCAAACAAACCATTTGTTTTCTCCAAATGTCTTCATGGAACTCACTTTGTGCATAGGGGCATAGTCATGCTGGGACATGTTTGGGCCCCTTAGTTCCAGTGAAGGGAAATTGTAATGCTACATGATACAATTGTGTGCTTCCAACTTGTGGCAACAGTTTGGAGAAGACCCACATATAGGTATGATGGCCAGGTGTCTACAAACATTTGGACATATATAGTATATAGTACAAAATGTTTAAATTTTACCATGTGAAGAATTTTTTTTAGGCTGCTACACATTTTATTAAATATGATTTAATGCTGTTGTCACACAGTACAGTATAATTGTCATTGTTTTGGCTTGAATACAGTGGAACTCAACCACTTCAAGTCATATATATATATAAACTATTCAGTAGATACTCAAGAAAGCTGACTGAATGAGGACTACAGAGTGAGGAATGGAAGTAATGAGTCCTAGGAATTTAAGGGGTGAAAATTTTAGGATAATATTTTTAGGATATTTACATGTTTACCTTGTATCCCTATGAAATAGAGAATCTATCTATCTACCTATCCATCTTTCTCGCTCTCTCTCTCTCTCTCTCTTTCTCTTGAGTTGAGTACTGTGCAAATGTTTTAGGCACTAGATTTAGCATTTTATGACTTCTACATTATCAAGTCAGTACAAAAAACATTTTAGATAACCCAAGCATTAGTTTTCTAGCACAAAATTAAATGTTACAGAAAATGTTTGTTTGTCATTAAAGAAAGCAGCATATTGCATAAGAGTCACTTTTCAGACAAAAAACACAATGAAGACTGCTGGATTTTACTGCAAAAATAAGAAGCAAGTGCGACAGTCAAATTCTCCAGAAGAACTGTGGCTGGTTCTGCAAGATTCTCAGTAAAACATTTCCTTATAAAACTTCACAAATTGTACCAGAGACTACTATTTTAATTGACATTTTTTGTCACACCAGATATTGACTTTGCTTAATTTACTACTGGCATCTTTGTGTGTGTGTATGTGTGTGTGTGTATATGTGTGTGTGCATGTATGTGTGTGTATATGTGTGTGTGTGTGTGTGTGT
>JAOUWY010000076.1:14785416-14797266 GCA_025728095.1 Prietella phreatophila | reverse complement strand
GTGTGTGTGTGTGTGTGTGTGTGTGTGTGTGTGTGTGTGTGTGTGTGTGTGTGTGTGTGTGTGTGTGTGTGAATGATTAAGTGAATATCTCTCACATCATGCCCAGTGTTCCTGGAATAAGCTTTGGATTGACTGTAACCCTGAATGAATTACTTCTCTAAGTGAAATGATTTTCTTAATTCCTAAGTAGACAGATTGTGAGTATTAAACATGCTCACCCATGGAAGACCCAAGTGTCACACTCGTCAGCCCGACTAACATAATTTTCAGGAAGCAACCCAGAAAGCCCTGCGCTCAGAGAGGTGCCGTACACCCACCCCTCACTGGTGCTCATATGCTCCACTGGAGAGGTGAAAATAAAGTCCCCTGGTATCAGCTCCAGCTCATCTTCATTCTGGGGAACGTATGGGTACATCACCTTCAGAGTCTGGAAACAAAGAGAGAAGAGTGTTTAGACATATCCATATTTTGTTTGAGACATGGACTAAGTATAGCTAGTATGTTACATCAACAGTTATTTATCCCTGAATTGTGTAAGCTATTGCATAATCTGGGTCTAATAAAACCAGAATGATGCAACCAGTAATTGAACTGTTTGCAAATTCAGAATTACTCTCCAAAACCTACCTCATGATTTGCAAATCTGATATCCCGCGAGAAGAGAACAGCAAGCCAATCACAACTGAGCTTGACTTCAATTCCTCTTGCCAATTTCTCCAAGGAAACCAAATGGCTGCTTGGAAAGTTGTAGGCTAGAGTTACATGCAGCTGCTTCTTCTGTGGCTCCACTTGTACATCTGTAAGATGATGAGAAATTTCCATTAGCTCACATCCTTTCAAGCTCATTTCCTTTCAAATGTGGTGAAGTTGTACAGTGATCATTTAAATCAGTGAACATTTCATTATTATGTGATTCATCATGGTGGTTATTTACAATGAGAAGTAATATTATTCAGTGTTTTGCAAGCAGCTAAATTGTAACCAGAAAAAAAAAGTTAATGGGACTGGCCTTCTTCATAGTACTCTCAAGAACAGAGAACCATGGAAGGAGAGAAAAAGAGGGAAATGGAAATGTACAGGGCAAAAAAAATAACTGATAATGTCTCTTAATAAAAGTAGCAGTTTTGAAAGAGGTGGGTGAGTCATAACGGGATATCAAAGATGCCTGTATTGATTCAGCCATGAATTTCTCCAAACTGTTGCCTGATACATGTGGTTCTGAATCAGTACAACATACTATAATTACAAATATAGTCTAAGGCTGCTGGATGATGTCTAATAAATTACTCTTTACATCCTAGTTCTACCTGCTTTAGTGGCAGCTTCTGTAGCAAAGTCGAAAGCAAATTTCTTCAGGGTATCAGCCACCTGCTCCTCGATGAAGAGGCCGATAAAATTGGAAGAGGTGTAGAGTTCTAAGGGCAAAGGGCTAGGGAAACGTCCTCTCCACTGATTAACTGTGGACTGCAAAGCTCCACACAGAGCTTCCACCTTACTGTCTGCACACTGGGGCAAAAGAGAAATATGAGAAATTATGAGCATACTCATGGTAATGGTCAACTACTCAAACAAACACCAGCAATCTAGGACCAAAATACTGCTAAAGGTATGTTATTCTACCAACACAGTTTGTTTCTTTTTAGCACAATAGTATGAATGAGGCAATCACTTCTCCTCAAATTTATGTTAGACATTCAGTGGATTTTTTTCAGAAATTCTGTGCTGGACAGGACCAAGTAATGCACTTAGGAACGAGGGGCTGAGAAAAACCCTAACCCAAAGCTTCTGAGAAAGCTAGTGAAAAACCCTGTATTACAAAACAAGAGATTTATATCATGCATTAGTAATTGAAAACTGAGCACGAGAGCAGACGTTTTCAACACTGGGAATTAGTCACATTAAATTTATTGGAGTCAGTTAATTGAGTTAAACTAAAATTATAAACTGAAGTCAGATCACACATCCATTCATACCCTAGGTCAATCTATAGTGGCTGGCATGCTTTTGGGAGTGGGAGGAAACTGGAGAACCCAGAGGGGACCCATATAGACATGAGGAGGACATACAAAACTCCACAAAGACAGTAACCTAAGCTGAGGATCAAACTGGGGCTCCTGGAGCTATCAATTGTCAATGTTACCCACTACACCACCATGCCAACCTATATACATACAGCATGGAACAAAAATATTATCTCAAAAAAAAGGTATAAAAATAAACTACCAGAAAACGCTCACCATAAAGAACTGACAGAGCGTGATGTGAGGAAATATGTTGTGGGCTTTGTTCTTGCCGCAGGTGAGGCGTGACTGCTGCCAGAAGTGAGACAGCTGGTTCTGAAGAGGGCCACTCGGCCGTAAGTACAGTACATATTCTCTGGGTAAGGGTTCGTCCAGAAAAGGGTCATCTATATGGGAGAAAAGCCTGCAGATGGGAGATCAACAGATCACAAATCTGACAAGTATCTTACGGTATATTACAGAAAATGATGGTTATGTTACTACAGGTAACAAAAAGAATTTTAATTAATTCACTCATATACAGTAACTACACATTCATACACTCATTCACTCCTAGTGGCAATTTAGAATTACCAATTGATCTGCTAGCATTTTTTGCACGTATCTTGAGGAAACCTACAGACATGGGGAGAATATACATCATGCTGCTCAAGAGCATGCTAATGTCAGTTTCATTACGTAAATCATAATAAACTGCAGTACTGAAAGACCATGGCTCTAAATCCTCTCCTTCTACCACTGACAGTGAATAAGACTGGGACCAAGTGACACTGTTGTTTTTAACTGTCTGGAAGTGTGGCTACCACTTCTAATGGGCTTCTTATGCAATGTGCGCCAGGAAAGTGCAAGATACTGGGAATGCACATCCAAGATGACTTTAGAGTGAATATGTAACAAAATTTTCTGAACACAAAATCATAATGTGTCATTCAAGGCATTTGACATACGAATGATCCATCATATTTTTCTGTCATTTTTACATGACAGAACAATATGTTTTAGCAGTAAGTATTACATATTTTATCGATATTTTAGGAACCTCATGATTCAATCAGATTTTGATTCAGAGTACCAAGACAATTATTTATGCATTTCAATTTTTCTTTACAGTATACAGTATAACCACTTTTTAAAATACAAGTTTCAAAATGGTTTATATACATATATAATGCATTTAAGGGCAAAAACCCAACAATGAAATATGTAAGATCTTATAATTTACTTTTAGCCCTAATGTAAATGCATCATTTCCTAGGCTTTTTGGATTAATGCAGGAAAACAGCGTTGAATAAATGCAAGTCATAAATGCACGTCTAAGGCTAGACTAAAGAAATAAGTGTTGTGCTGTGATCCTCCAGGAGCGTTATGAAGGGACACAAACACAGTACTGCCAGTAGGAGGCAGCAGAACACAGTTAGAAGGAATCAATGTTGAGCGCGGTATGTATTTGGTATGAATGTTTACAGCATTAAGTAAATGGAAAGGGGTCTTACCAGTCACATGCAAGTTGTACATTCCGGCCTCCTGTAGAAACCAGTGCCTTTAACCTGTAATCAATAGGGATAGATGATGTGACAGCACGCCTACTCAATGAACAGCAAAATAATCATTCATCATCTTTCATTCGAAGAGAATGGAAATGTCTGGTGTAAAATAAGCTGATGGCTTTTTTTGCACTGTTGCACCATATTTATTTTCCACATTCATTTTCTGTCACACCACATTAATTCTGACCCCCTCAATGAGCAGCATATACGGTATAACACAAGGGAAAATACGAAGTACATTGATGTTTCTTTGGTATATTGTAACACTGTCTCTTTTTCTTGTTGCACATGGCTTATCATGGGAGGGGCTCGTGCTTGAGCTGACTAAAACTGTGTGGGCGGACATGAAGCTACAGAGCTAAGAAGTGATACTCTGTGTTCCATGATGTGACTCACAATCACAAATACATGACATACTGGGGCTTGTATACAGTGTTTTAACATGACTGCTGACAAAATGGAGAACGTATAACAGAAAGAGCTGTATGGTGGATAAAACACCTCTCTGAAGATTTCAAAATAGTGTGTGGAAACAGTTAAGCTATGTGGGAGAGAATGATGAGTATACTGTTCCTTTGCATAGTAAGGGTTTGAAAATAATAGAATTGCAAATGGTCTTCCTTGGTCACTTATTAGCATCTGATATAATAGAAGATCATATTTTTTTGTACATTTGGGGTAACAGTGGAACCAGCATAACGTGTGAAACCCTTAGAAGGGGCTTACCTAATGTTAGAATACTCACAACTAGGGTTTGCAAAGTAATATTCTATTCAATACCCCATGGAAAATTAAAGTATACAATAGAAAACTTCAGTTGAATTGAGAGTTTTCAAGTGCAAGTCTTATTCTTTAGCTACACCAAAAAAAAAAAAAAAAAAGCCCTATATTCATACCAGAAAATAGTTTTCATACGTGTTCTTCTCTTACCTCAACTACATCTGCCTGAACTGCCTTGTGTCCAACAGGGACCTATTTCGTGGTGGATGTTGTATATCTGAGATAATTAATGCCATCTGACCTGATGCATGCTCACTAATGAGATAATTAGCAAAAAATGATTTGAGTCATGAGAAAGTGTGTCATATCCACCGCCCCAGTAAAATAACAAGGGTATGAGCTTTACAGCATATTTATAGCTGAACATTTATACTTCTTTTGCAGAATACTTTGGTGAAATGCTGGTAATGCTTGTAATATAGTAAAGCTATTACATTAAGATTCCGTTAATTGACAATATTTAAGCATTATTTAACATGAACAAACTAAAATCATGAACATTAATGAACCTTAAATAGCATTACTAAAGTAAAGTAAAACTCATTAATTGATGCTTATTTTTAAAATAATAAAACAATAAAACAAATAATCAATAAACCATTGTTCACTGGAAAGAATAAAACCCCAAATAAATAGCAAGTTCCAATATTTACACAACGGAAATCAAGTTCAGTTATTATCAACATTTACGGGCATAATTTTTGCTAATTTAGGTGGACTTATATTTAGCAATGGATAGAATAAACATTAAGTGCAATTAACATTTACAAAATATGTCAATTACTATGTGTTACTTTGTTAACATTATTTATGGTTTATTAGTGCTAAATGTAATACTTGTTAATTCTATTTAGTGCATTACATAATGTTAGATAAGGGAACCTTAATGTAAAACATCATCATTTGCATATACACATTGCGTGAGTGCATTAAGACCTCAGGCCTGTCTGTGAGACAGGTGTCCAGAGATCTCTTTCACAGTGGTTTTATTAACTATTGAAGTGAAACCTCACAGTTTGCTATGGCTTCCTCTTAAGGTCAGTCTATTAATGCCTCTGAAACGAAGACCTAAACTTAGAGTTAGGTAATTCTTCAACAGTAGCCCATCCAGACACTTTTAGTCTAGTGTAGAATAGATTCTTCACAGTGTCCAATGATAAAGTTTACATTAGTAAAGAACACCACAGCCCATGTTACACTGAAAGCTAGTGGTGTCATGTGTTAAAAATATTGGTATGCTACTTTTCATATGGCTAAATTAAGAAATGCAAGTAAAACAGCTGTGAACCACCTGTTCCCAAAATTAAATATGGATGGATATGTGGCAAGCAACTTGTTTAATGTGCAAAAAAGGGGGGAAATTATTAAGCATGAAAGGCACAATTACCAGAAGTTCAATTCATGAGGTTTCACCGTGTGACAGTTACATCAGTAATTTCTCATCTTTAAGTACACCACAGTGGTAAGCTAACCTTAGTGCACTGATAGAAAGGCCACACTTCCTGATTACTCTGAGAACTCTCTTTTCTTGCTCACACTAAACACAGAAACATGAAATCAGATTTAAAGTACATGAAACTACAGTAAAAACTGTTTAAAGGGTCATACTCAACCTCTAATCAGTGGTGGAAAGATAATACACGGACTTGAGTAAAAATGCTGATCGTGTAGAAATAATTAACTTGAGTAAATATAGAAGTAATGATCAAGCCAATTACTCAAGTAACAGTAAAAATGTATAAAGAAATATGATCTGGCTAGCTAACTTAACCAAATGCTGTTAGGGATTTTGTAGCTTGCTAGGCTCCTTAGCTAGCTAGCTAGCTCATTTTACTTCATACATGTTTCTAGCTACATAGTTGGCTATATAGCAAAGATGTCACTAATAAATTATTGTCCTGAGCTTCACCTAAAGGCTGTAGATATAGTTAATATACAGCAGACAATAACTACCAAAGTGACATCTTAAGTATAATACAGATCTTTCAGACTGTACAACATCAAATATTTGGCTAGTAGTCTAGTTACTTTGTTAAATGTTGATATATACACAGGTTTTGCTCACATAATTTGCAGATCATTCAATTCTTATAATAAATCATAAATGTGATCAGCAAATATCCTCGTAAAAAAATAACAAATAAAAAATAAACATCAGTTTATGACAACCAATATGGATTAAAACAAGCCTGTGTAACAGAGTTGGGTGTAATCTAATTCCTTTTTCTGATAATATAACCCATTACATTTAAAATTTATATAATTTGATTACAGTTACTGATGCCAATAAAATTACGTTACTTGCGTTACAAATTTATTGTTAAGAAAACAATATTAAGTAAAATAAATTTTTTAAATAAATCATATTTTGCAATGAAGATTTTTTAGCCCCGAATAATTCTTCACTTGGAGCGGTTTGTCACTGTGTAACTGAATGTCAGTAAAAGAAGACCGCCTGTAATTTTACATCTTCGGTGAACGGAGGCGAGACCATTCAGACAGGGTTTACAGGAAAATACGTGGAAACACTCGTGTCTTATTGGCTGACAGCTCTCAACTTTTCTAAATGCTAGCTCACATTTAGCTCACATTTAGCTCACATAGCTCACATGCTTCCTAGTGTGAGGAAAAATTTATGTGCCAATTTATTTATTTATTTATTTATTTATTAAACCAATAAAGGGGAAACTGAAACCGTAACATCCTCTGATGCTGAGCAGGAAAACAAGGTGTGTAAATGTCTATATGAGTTCCAGTTTATGTGAACATGATATGAACAGAGCATGAGGAAAATAATGTACTTTGCATAGCTAAACGCATAGAATGATAGCTTAGTTGTGCCTCCCCTTGACTAGCGACACCAAACTAGCCTAGTTAGTAAAGTTTTATATTTTATCAGTCTGGTAGTCCTACAAACACCAAAGGCAGATTTTAGGATAAAAATCCAACTTTTTCTTATCATGTCTAAAATTACTGAAGAAATCTGAGTGTCACTTTGCAGTGTATTTTTGTAGGTTTGATAATGTGAAAATAAAGTAATTAGTAATCTGATTACTTTTTACATGCAGTAATCAGATTACAATTTTAAATTAATAAATAGTAATCTGTAGTGGATTACTTTTTTTTTTTTTTTTTTTGTAAATTACCGAACACTGCTATGTACCAATCAGTTATGTGGCATATTTCTGTTCACACAAGAAGGTAAAAATGTTAAAGAAACTCGAACGATGCTCATGCTCAAGTTTCTTTTAACTCACTTAGCACTGCTTGACTTTATACAGGTATACAAGTGAAATTATATATAATCACACTATCACAGATGAGGATGGGCTCCTTTTTGAGTCTGGTTCCTGACAAAGTTTCTAACCTTTTTACCTCAGGGATTTTTTCCTTGCCACCATTGCTTCTGGCTTGCTAATTTGGGATGACTTTAAATCTAAATATTATATCTAGATTTGTGTAAAGCTGCTTTGTTACAAAGTCCATTGTTAAACATGCTATAGAAATAAAACTGAATTAAAAACTTGGGTTAGGAAGAATTCTTCAACCACTATAGAAATAGATCAAATTCATTCAGTCATTTAGAGTTAAAATTTTTGTTAGAATAATTTACAGAGAATAATTTACTTAACCTAATGTCAGACACTAGGGGTTTTGGCTGTGGACGCATATGCTCTTTTCACAAATCTGGTTTCAGTATGAGTTGCATTTAAGCATTTCTCAGGGAATAAATCTAATTAGAGATTTTGGGTTAAGCAGACAGACAAATTTTCCAGAAATGAAGACTCCTGCCAAATGTTGTTTTTTTTTTACACACCAACATGGAGTTCTTGGTTATTATTTATATTTTGAATTCATACTGAAGTAACTACCACCAGCAATGTGGATTATCTATTTAAAGTAGCAGGCTGTTATGTGGCTAGCAAGCGTTAGCTAGCAGTACTTACATGTCTCCTTTCCTTACCTTGTTTGCTTAAATTATTGATGTGCAAAGTTTATTTGGTGCTATGTTTTACACTAAATGATGCTTAGTATTAATAGTAAAAGTTATAGTCATGTTACAGTTTTTATACATCAAAATACCACACAGGCTGCTGAAGTATTTGTAATGTATTTACTGTGTATTAGACACACCATTAGCTTTGGGCAGCTGAGACTGAGGATATTTGCATAACATAGGCAACAAAGCAATTTGCATCTATATGCATGCCCCTAAAATCCTTGTCTTTGGCAAAGGTGAATAACAATATCCTTCAAAAGAAATGTACTGTACATATACCTCTCATTATAAGGGGTTGATTCCAAAACTTAGAATTTCATTGTACATAATGTGATCGTAAAGAGTGTCTATCATCATCAGAACCTGGCTGAACAGATGGTTGAAACCTTCACATAATTTGTATCCATATGCAAGCCTCATTACAACTGTGCTCTACAGATGGAGAACGTCAAGACAATTTCAATCCATATGCAAGCCTCTTATGAACTACATAATTAAATTACTGCAATTGCACTCTGCATCTGTAGCAAAGTGTTATCATTTTAGATTTAACAAGGTGACAATTCAAATTTAACTAATTTAGCATTAACTGCTGGAGCTACGCTACGCTAACTGACTGTTTGTTGGACACATGGCTTTATATATATTCACATGTGCTATTAGAGCTTGCTGACCTTCACCCTACGTTTACGTTTATGTCTTTCCACCCCCACACAGCTGTCCATATAGATGCTATCACACCATCCCCCTGCTGCTCTTCAGAAGGGAAATCTCTCGGCATCAGGCCCAACATCCTTATGCTTCCTGTTTATAATAATGTTTTATGATAAATCAAAGAACAGTTCTATTTATATCCACACCACATACACATTACATTAGGATTATATGTTATTTCTGGATATATATTCAGCACAAAAAAGAAACATCCCTTTTTCAGGAGATTTTGTCAAATTTTGTGTAAAATCCAAATAAGCTTTACAGATCATTATTGGAAAGAGTTTAAATGATGTTTTTCATTTTTGTTCAATGAACCATAAACAATTATTGCACATGCACTTGTGGAACAATCCTTAAGACACAAACAGTTTACAGGCGATAGGCAATTAATATCATAGTTACAATTAGGACACTAAAGAGACCTTTTTACTGACTCTGAAAAACAACAGAAGAAAGCCTAGGATGCCTGCTCACCTGCTAACCATTTGTCCCTCCAGACATGATCGAAAACTTACAAATGCCTTGGTGGAAGAGTGTTGTAACATCTCGCAGCAAGAACTGACTAATCTGGTGCAGTCCATGAGGATGAGATGCACTGTAGTGCTTAAAGAAACTGGTGGCCACCAGATTCTGACTGCTACTTTTGATATCTAATTCCATTATTCCATTTCTGTTCATCAAATGTCTGTGAAACTTGTTCAGTTTATGTCTCAGTTGTTGAATCTTTTTATGTTTATATTTAAACATGTTAAGAAATTTGCTGGAAATAAAATCAGGTGAATGTGAGAGGATGTTTCTTTTTTTTTTTGCTGAATATATACATATATAATATATAAGAGAAATAGTATAATGTTCTTTTGTTCCCAACTGTTATATTAATTCAAAGTCATATTGATATCAGAATTCAGAAATTCACAACTACACAACTACCCTAGAGTATGGTACATCTGAAAGACTGTTCAGTCAAAAAGTGTGAATAAATCTGCCCTCTGTACTAATTATACTTGGTCATCAGCAACAGCTATGTTTTCAAAAACAAATAGCAAGCTTCCTTTCTTCCATTTCTGGACACAGATATGTATTATGCTGGAGGCTCTATGACAGTACAGTTCCATCAAAAGCAAACAAAAATCATATTGTGCCAATGGGGTTTCCTTTCATAACTGTAATATGAGCTTATTGTAAGGTTGTACTGGAAATGTATGGCAGAGGTCAGTATAAGATTTCATTTGAGTACATATTTTATTCGATCAAGAACCATACTAAGACTGTGGGGCAGAGCTTTGCAGTTCATCCACTTTACTATATTAAAAAAATCAACTGTTTGATTTCAAACAATACACAGTTGGTTAGAAATTATCATTTCAACTTAAATATGATGAGTAGCTTTTCTAAATTCAGCATGAGGGGGCTCACGGATCTGCTCACAGTGATATTTCTTAGAATAGTGTATGGAATCTGCCAAGGAACATGGCAAAAGTTCTAAAAAGAAAAAAAAAAGTTTTTTAAAGGAGAAGAAAAAGAAGAAATAAAAGAACATGCTTTGCTTTGTTCAGAAGCCCTGCTTACGATAATAATGTGACAAGCTGCCAGAAAATGCAACTAGTATTTCCATTTAAAAATGATCTCAATTGTATCATTATTTAAAAGGCCAAAGGTCTCAACACAAATCTAAATCCATCAGGCTGAAAGTGTGCATCTCCCAGAGCATGAGAGTGAGGCAGTGCAGCAGCAGGTTGGAAGGACATTTACTTTATTTGGCAAGGGCACAACAGACACAGATGGTGGACTCACTACTGAGAGGATACCCACACAAACTCTGGTAAATACGTTCTCTGCACTGATGGTGGTGAAGCAAACTGCAGAAAAAAATGCAGACTGCATGCCTTTACCAGAGCTTGTCAGTATATTTAAGTGGGTTTTTTTTTTAACCCTGCTAAAATTGTCTCAGTTGCTTCTGGTGTCAGAGTGTATTGCTGCATAGGATTCTGTTATTCTGAGTTTACATATGATGGAGCATAGGCAGCAATGGAACTAATGCAAACACATTTCCATTGGCTCAAGTACAGCCCATGATACAACAGCTGCTATGTCTGCCAAACATGCGTTTGAATCAGGGATTGAGTGAGGGGACAAGAGACGCACAGCTGTCCATCCAAAAACATGAACCATAACACCTGCAAACACAACTGTGTCTGCTGCCCTGCTACAGCTGGTCACAAACAAGAAGTCATCAAAAGGCCAGTGTATACCATTTAGTTCCAATTAAAGGACAATAAAATAGTCAGACTTGGAGAAACACATAGATGATATGCTCACTTAAAGAAATAAAAGCCAAGTTAAGTAAGCCATTTGCGGTGCTATGTGTATCATGTTTCATTTTGGAAACTAACAGCAACATCTCAACTAAACCATAATGACAGTATGATCTCAATTTCACTCTACTTGTAGAAAAATCATGAAACTATTAGTCCTTGAGGCAAAAAATATTAATACAGGCAGAAGATTTGCTTTGTAACCTTATACATCTAAGTGAAAATACAATTAATTCTAAATAATAACCCAAAAGCTAATTAGATTTGCATTAGTGAAAATGTAACTGTAAATTCTCCTAAAGATGGTGAACACCAGATGGAGTAATGTGTTTTGATGTAACTCTACATTCATTCAGTATTTTGATATATTCTACAGGTGAGTGATTAAGTAATATCCATCCATCCATCCATCCATCCATCTTCTACCGCTTACTCCTTCTTCAGGGTCGCGGGGAACCTGGAGCCTATCC
>JAOUWY010000076.1:14652883-14666049 GCA_025728095.1 Prietella phreatophila | reverse complement strand
ATCAGGGACCAAGGCCAAAACAGAAAACACATGAGTCCATAGACAAAACCGGTGCCACAGCGCCCCCTGCCGGGCACACTGTGAAAATTTACATCTTCGTCAAACCATTCAGTAGCCATAGTGCCCTTTGAATGGGGGAGGAGTCAAGACACCACTCTCATCAGGAGATAAATGATTCATCATAGGATGAAGAAAGTATTCAGAGGGAAAAACCATACCCAGAACATTCAAACCAAAACCATGGCAGCAAAATGCCTCTTACAGCATAACAGTCACCAGTGCCCACATGGTGTTTAATTATGCAGCATGCCCACATAAATTAGTGTTGGGGTTGGATGATGAGTTTGCGTGATGTATTTTTAGTGTTTTTGGTGTTTTCTGTACTTGTTTATCAAAGCATGTCCTTTTAATTATGCTAATAAACTGTGAAACATTTGGCGTATTTTCCCTATTGTTTCTTCTCTCTCTCTCTCTCTCTCTCTCTCTCTCTCTCGCTCTCTCTCTAAACATTAATCTTCAGGTACAGCAAGACACACACAGGGACAGCAGATAAAAGTGAGCCATTTGACTAAATCTGTACAATGTATATTACAAAAACTAGATAAATAATAAAATATGTTCTTATGTCCATATGGGTTCTTCCACGGTCTCTGGTTTCCATCCACATCTCAAAAACATCTAAAACAATTAATAAATTCTGTTATATGGATAGGCTACAATAAATTATCCCTAGTGTATTAATGAGTGAGGGAATGTGTGTGTGCATGGTGCCCTGTGATGGACTGACATCCCATCCAGGCTGTATTGCCCAACAATCTACCACAACCCTAACAAGGATAATGTGGTTAATGAAGATGAATCAATGAATTGGATAATATATTGGATAATATTTATTGTCTGTGTTCAAAGAAAGAAAGAAAGCATTAAAAAAATATTGCTTAAAAAATATATATTTTAACTATAGATAAATTTGACAAAATTAAACATAATTATAAAAAGTATCTGCTTCAGGATATGACTCAATATCCTGAAATCACAGAATTGTTAGATATATACAGAGATTCTTTAAACCCCTGCACACAACTTGAATGTACTGTACGCTTTAAGAATTTGTTGTTTCCAGGGCATTCACTGAGACTGTATGCTTTGATATGGGCACTGACAGTTACCTCATTTGACCTTTCATCTCTGTGAGTGAGAGAAGCTGTTGGGCTAATCTACCCGAGTGAACAGCTTGCTTAATAATTAACACAACAAGATACAGTGCTCATGTTTAACCACTGTTTATTCAGTGGCCCAATTCAATGAAGTTAAATCATGCTGCCCTAAATGTTTTTAGATTTAGACGTGGGTGACGTGATACAGCACACGTTGTTATGTAGATAAGTAAAACGAGAGACAGTGATGTCCTGGCCTGCTTTCAAGAATGCCCAGTCCTGAGATGTTAGCTATAGTTTTATTTTAAGACAGCCTGTAAGTAGGTCAGCTCTGAGTTTGTGACAGTGCTCTGGCAGAGTGTAAACATAGGCACATGATGTTGTTTTTCTCTGTCTGTTTTAGCACCAAAATCAGCTCTCCTGCCACCATTTTCACTCCCTCACTGTGTTTTATAGACTAAACTTTCAAAGCTTTAGTGTGATATTCACCTCCGGCTTTCTTGCATCATTCCTGATGGAGGTGGATATATGAGTGTTTTATTTAGAGAGCTCTGCAGGCTCTTCAGAAGAAAAAAAAAATGTGGATCCTTGGCTTGTCTTCAAGTTCAATGCCACATTCTAACAACATGTCGAAGCAGAAAAATCTCACTGAATAACTGCAGCAGACAAAACCACATCCATTAACAGAAACATGTTTGTGTCCAAAAACTTAGAGGATTTTTTAAAATTATGGACTGGTGTACACTTCACTGGATCGGAAGCCAAGGTAAAACAGAGCACTTGAGGTTTCCGTGATGTTCCATGATGCATGATGTTTGGGACAGCAGGTAGAAACTTCTGGGCACCACCCTATGTCCACAGGCATTAACTATTGATACAGTGTGTGTCACAAGAGTTACAGTTACACGGCAAAGTTTTTAAAAGGGTTATCGTGTTTCTCCCCATGGAACACAGGTGACAGATATTGCACCCTGATCTCATTGTACACAAACACACAAGCAAGTGTTTGGGCATAAATGTCCAACTTAACCAAATTAAAATCTGCTCCAAAGAGTTAATAGTAAAGATGATTGTCTCCTCAATTTCAAACCCATAAAATGATGTCAGCTTGCTTTAATTAGGACTCACCCTTTATATAGCCTCAACATGTGGATCATTAGCCCGATTGAGAACTTTTATACCCAGAGAGCATATTAATTAGTGCAGTCTGGAACACCTGTAACAAGTCTACTGTCTGTCTCTCAGTATCAGCAGACAGAGTGAGTGATGCTTCTCACATAACACAGATAACTAGAGGTCAGACCTTTAGATTCGAGGATTATTGTAGTGATTTGTGCATGTTTCACTGTGTGTGTGTGTGTGTGTGTGTGTGTGTGTGTGTGTGTGTGTGTGTGTGTGTGTGTGTGTGTGCTCTGATGTGCTGTCCACAAAGATGACAAAGCTAATAACCTATTTACATAAGAAGGACAGCTTGTCACACACAAGCATGACCCAGAGTGACCTGGGATTTATTTACTTAAAAGCAAAAAACAAGCACTAAAAGAGCTACATAAAAAAAAAATAAAAAAAGAAAAGAAAAATGATCATGACATTTTAGCAATCTTATTTTAACAGCATAGCCAAATGTTAATATCTAATTTGCCCATTCTACCCGAAATAATCACATTGGTCCATTAAGAGCAGTAGCATGTAGTTGTCAGCTGTGCTTAGTCAGGTTAACGATATGCAGTGATGGAGTGCATGGCCACTATAACTAGCTACAATGACACTGAGGCCCAGACCTCAATAGTTTCTGAAGGTTTTTTGTTTTTGTTATTTGTTTGTTTTACCTACTACTTAGTATCTTTCCTTGTCAAATCCAATATGCAAACAGCAATACTGATAATGTTATAATGTCTGATAATATAATATGTCCAAGACTACTCATTCAGCAGTGATGACTGGTTCTCAGCTGACCTCAGAGCCGCTGAGGAGAATTTGCCCATAGACATAATCACATTTTATATTTAGCTCTCAAGAGACAATGTCATCAGAGTTTAAATTCTTGTAGAGAGGTATGCAACATACACATTAAAGTCTAACATCTGACATTACTATGATACAATTGTATTAGTTTATGAGAGAACATTTAACATGCTTTCCTCTTAATTTTTGTCCTTATGTAAATATCATAGACAGGCTGGTAAATGCTTCGGTGTGGCAGCAGAAGGAAAACACTACCTGTGTGTGTCTGCCGATGGGTCTCCAATGCATCTTCTTTAGAGAACTGAGCTCCACACTGATCACACACCAGTGCTTTTGGTCCATCTACAACACAGAGCAGCAGAGGACTTTAGTAAGATTTACAAATACTTGGATATAGATATGTAGTACTTTCAATGTGTGACAATTTCACATAATTTTCCACATGTACAACTATTTATAACTGCTATTATTAACAGCTATGGAATCAAGACATCAAAGGACCAGGAAAAACTACATATTGAACTGTGTGTATACACTCCATAAACTTCTAAACCTTATACCTGTAAATATAATTTGCATAATTTGACAACCACCTAAATCAATAGCTCACTTTAAAGATGCCTGTATGTGTTTACTGCAAATCAAACAAATGAAACATGAGCTTATTCACCAAGATGTCAGTGTTCTTTAAAGTTTTGTGATCACTTCTTTCAGAGGAAATTGTTTGTGATAACACACACACGCACAAACACACACACACACACACACACACACCAAGAAAAATCTGTAACAAAAAGGCTCTTGACAGAACCAGAGAACTTGTCAGCTCTCTCTGACTTTATGGAAATTAAAGCCTACAAACCTTCTGAAATTTATCAGACAGATGTACATCCTTAGGAATACTGTATGATGCTGCATCTGCTTGTATCTCTGCCCTGATTTATAACAGCTGCAGGTTCCCATTCTTAAACCATTTCAGTGCAAAGGGTTCTAAAAATGTTAGAACAGAACTATATTTGCAGTGAATTCTTTGATAAGAAACATTTCATTTACTATAAAATTCCTGCTATTTATAGATCTGAAAATGTTTTCCTGAACTGAAATATGTTTTTTGTACATATCTCAACCAGAATTAAAGTTGTAGCATTTTCTGGTTACCCTCAAAAGTGAAAGATGCCCTGCCTACCTCTACATTCATAACCTAAACTGAATTGCTTTTTTTTAAACATTGCTGAAAAATTACAAGAATTATTAGTTTACAATAGGACATGCTGATTTTGCTTTGATTATCAGTATCATCCACACCAGTCTCCTGTTCCTGTTCTCTTGCCTCAACAGTTCATTCTCACATCAATAGGGAAATAACTGTTTATTAATACAGCATGTTTTATTTTGTTGGATTAATTTTATTGTTATTAATATATTTTTCACTAGGTTATTTAATTATTATTATTATTATTATTATTATTTTTAATATTGTCCACTGTCATAGTGTCATGTGTACCATGTTTTCCTCTTTTTATGATGATTTGATGGAGCAGGTACATCCCAGACATTTTGACAGATGGCATCTGATTAGAATCTGAATTGATTTTGTATCATTATGGTGTGTAACTATCCAAAAACCTGATAAAATCATGAGAAAAGTACACTTTGCTAGCAACGGTTTAGACATCTTTCTGCAGATTGACTGCATTTAACACTGAATTTCCAGGAAGATAAAAGGCAAGGTTAGAAATGAACCTAAATAAAACCATTTCCACATCTTTTTGGTAAAATATATTTTACTTGTTATATTTTATATGTTTTCTTAAAGTAGAAATATCAAAGTATATTAAGAAAAACTCAATTTTGGTCATGATTTATTTTCTTTTTTTCATCTCTAGTGACTTCCAGTGGTTTTTTTGTTGACTGCCTCACATAAGCTGTGTTTACATGGACATCAATAATCCACTCTTAATCCGATTAAGACCATACTTATTTAAGAAACTACCATGTAAACAGCAATTTTTACTTAACTTACTCTAATAATAGATAATAATCGAATTAAGACAGGTGGTGTACTCTTGTTTTAGTCACATTATGGACGTGTATTACAGACATGTAAACACCTTAATCACATTATGAACGTCATGTGAGAGTTTTCACCGCATTTTGCGATTGGACACGATCACACACGGCAGTTTTACGTTTTACGGCGAACAAGAGAGTTCGCCCGCGTCCCAAACCGCATACTTTCCTACTATAGGCCTGTAGTGTGGAAAAATACATATATCTCGGCTACTATATAGACGGTAACTACGCGGTTTGAGACGTAGCCGCGGCTTCAAGCAGTTGTCTGTTAGCATGTATAGCATGACAAATAATTAACTGCACTTAAAGCATACGTAAAAATAAACGAAGATGAATTGTATGTTGATATGTGAAATTCTGGAGGGACGTCGGACGTGCGTGGGGCGGTGATGTAATGACGCGGGCTGTTAATCTAATTATGATCTAAAACATGTACAATGGCTACATGACAGGAGTATTCTAAAAGCGCCTCATGTAAAGACCTTAATCACATTATTATCTTAATCAGAGTAAGGTCAACAATTAGGCTACTGCTGTCCATGTAAAAGTAGTCATACACAGCATCTGGAAAGTATTCACAGCGCTTCACTATTTACACATTTTGTTATGTTATAGCCTTATACCCAAATGGATTAAATTCATTATTTTCCTCAAAATTCTACAAACAATACCCCATAATGACAACGTGAGTGAGGTTTGTTTGAAATCTTTGCTAATTTATTAAAAATAAAAAACAAAACAAAAGCACATTTAAATAAGTATTCATAGCCTTTGATCAATACTTTGTTGAAGCACCTTTGGCACCAATTACAGCCTCAAGTCTTTTTGAGTATGATGCTACAATCTTGGCATACCTATTTTGGGGCAGTTTGTCCCATTTTTCTTTGCAGGACGTCTCAAGCTCCGTCAGGTTGGATGTCGAGTGTCGGTGCACAGCCATTTTCAGATTTCTCCAGAGATGTTCAATCGGGTTCAAGTCTGGGCTCTGGCTGGGCCACTCAAGAACATTCACAGAGTTGTCCTGTAGCCACTCCTTTGTTATCTTGGCTGTGTGCTTAGGGTCTTTGTCTGTTGGAAGATGAACCTTCGCCCCAGTCTGAGGTCCAGAGCGCTCTGGGGCAGGCTTTCATCAAGGATGTCTCTGTACATTGCTGCATTCATCTTTCCCTCGATCCTGACTAGTCTCCCAATTCCTGCCATGGAAAAATATCCCCACAGCATGATGCTGCCACCACCAGTTTCACTGTAGGGATGTATTGGCCAGGCGATGACTGGTGCCTGGTTTCCTGCAGACATGACGCTTGCCATTCAAGCCAAAGAGTTCAATCTTTGTCTTGGTCTTGGTCTGAGAATCATTCAGGTGCCTTTTGGCAAACTCCTGGTGGGCTGTCATGTGCCTTTTACTGAGGTGTGGCTTCCGTCTGGCCACTCTACCATACAGGCCTCATGAGTGCTGCAGAGATGGCTGTTCTTCTGGAAGGTTCTCTTCTCTCCACAGAGACACACTGGAGCTCTGTCAGAGTGACCAGCAGGTCTTTTTCACCTCCTTGACTAAGGCCCTTCTCCCCCAATCGTTCAGTTTGGCCTGGTGGCCAGCTCTAGGAAGAGTCCTGCTGGTTCCAGACTTCTTCCATTTACAGATGATGGAGGCCACTGTGCTCATTGGGACCTTAAATGCTGCAGAAATGTTTCTGTACCCTTCCCCAGATCTGTGCCTCGATACAATCCTGTCTCGGAGGTCTCTAGACAATTCTTTGGACTTCATGGCTTGGTTTGTGCTCTGACATGCATTGTTAACTGTGGGACCTTATATAGACAGTTGTGTGCTTTTCCAAATCATGTCCAGTCAACTGAATTTACCACAGGTGGACTCCAATCAAGTTGTAGAAACATCTCAAGGATGATCATTGGAAACAGAATGTACCTGAACTCAATTTTGACTGTCAAGGCAAAGCTGTGAATACTTATGTAAATGTGCTTTTTTATTATTTTTTAAATTTTTAATAAATTTGCAAAGATTTCAAACAAACTTATTTCACGATGCCATTATGGGGTATTGTTTGCAGAATTTTGAGGAAAATAATTAATTGAATCCATTTTGGAATGAGGCTGTAACGTAACAAAATGTGGAAAAAGTGAAGTGCTATGAATATTTTCCAGATGCACTGTAGCGATGCATATCACTAACTTCAATATGTGCAATAAGTAAGAATCTGTGCAATAATTACAGTATGTGCAATAACCAGAAGGCATACAATACCTCCTAGGATAGGAGTACTTGTTGCATGTTGATGTCCACAAGGTTAATGTGTTCATATGGGGCAGTGGTAGGTCAGTGGTTAAGATGTTGGCTTATTTATCTGAAGGTCATGAGTTCAAACCCTAGTGCTGCCAAGCTGCCACCATTCGACCCTTACCTGCAACTGCTCAGATGTATGAGTGAGATAAATGTACTGTATGTCACTCTACATAAGGACAAATGCCATTAATGTTAAATGGCATTTTCTTGGAGATGCAACTGTGGGTTTGTTGACAATAAATCATGTAATGCTTTGTACCTGTTTTTCCATAGTAAAAGCAGAGAGAACGGTTTGAGATCATTTACTGGCACCACCTTGGTTGAAAAGTGCTTTGGGCAAAATACATGACTCACTTTGTGTTCTTAGTAAATGTCTGTAAAAAAATTAAAATAAAAAAATAATTTTTGAATTAAGCTGAACAAATGTCACAAGTGAGATATGCAGAAAGGTGAGACCCTTCCAAACCTGACATTTAGCATTTGTTCAAGCTTGCATTGAGGCATGTGCAAGAGTAAAATCACATCACACATTCTTGCCATTTACAGACACACTTTAGTTTCCACAGAATGACAGGTGTGATAATGTCAGCTAGAGATTAAGACACTGACAGAGGAAAACTACAGTACCTGATATGCTGTTTACCTTATGAACGGTGCAGTAATGAAAGAAGCTCAGAAGCTTGTTTTTCTAAAGTGTTGTACTCTGACAGATCGCCGTCATTTTAAAAAGCACCTCAGAATTGCTTAATGAAGGCCATCTCAAAAGATCTGCACACAAACACACACACACACACACACACACACACACACACACACACACACACACACTCACAAATGCGATTTACCAGATGTGCTCCCTGTGCATGTGTTTGTGTCTGTGTTTGGCCAACGTATGTCATCGATGAAATTCTCCTGTGGATATGGGGAAGCACTGACAAATTTATCCATAAGAGAGAGAGAGAGAGTGAGAGAGAGAGAGATGGAATGGAGTCACTGTCTTCTTTATTTTCTTGACTTTGGAAGACTGTCATTTCAGACTTTTTTTAAACAACTTTAACAATGATCCACCACTGAACTGCACATGCTTTAACATGCAAGTCACATGTGCATACACGCATCCATCCACACACGCACACACACATACCCACACACACTGGATGCCATGCTTCAGCTGCCATTTGGAAAGACAAATAAATTAGCCTGGTCATGCACCTCCAGTCACCACAATGGCATCCTAAACGACAGACATCTCCATCAGTTCGCATGGAACTGAGGCCCTAAATGATATTTTCCCCCCTTTTTTCTGGTCCACCAAAGGTCTGACCTGAGACAATGGGCATGCCACGTAAAAAACAAAGCAAGTCACATATACACTTGCTGAGGAGCACACGCGGCATACAGTATACAGAGACGTCTGTCTCGGGGCATGACAGAGACAGCTGGAAATATAGAGTTACTTCAGGGACTTTTCGTGTTGTGTAGATTGTCAATCAGGGAGACACACCCAAAGTGCTGCTAAAATGAAAACGGAGCAAACACAGTGTGTGAAAGTGCATTCTGAGATTATTTAAGCTAGCGACCAAAGTCAATTATGCTGATGTGCCAGTTAACAGGATGTACCATTAAAAAGAAATAAGTACAAATAATTAAGCCTTCTATTATCTTTGCGGTCAATTTGACCTCAATCAATGTTTAACGTCTGTAAATACATGATCTGTACAATTTTTATTGCTTCAGATTTAATGACTTTTCTGAATTTAATGGGGACAACTTGGTAAGCATAAAATGAACATGATTACATTTTCTCAATGTCCTGTACACATTTTGTAGCATCTGTGTTCTTTGGGATTAATTTGACCCCAGGCTCTTTTAGGTGTATAAAATATAAGAAAAATAAATAGTTTATACACATTTGTTTTTAGTTGTTTTATTCAGGTCACTATAACATGCTATAATTATATAATGTTCATTATAATTTTATATATTCTATATGCAGATGAAATCAAAATTATTCAACCCCCATTGTAAATCAGGTTTATTTTTAAAATGTACAGACTTTCAGCTGTTTGCGATGAAGAAATCAGACAAAAGTGTTACGATGCTGCGAGATCAGGGTGGCCACACGCTACGTGTAGGCGGATAGGGACTACACTTCCCAGTCTCCCCCGCGCTCGAGTTCGCTGGAGTTCTGATTACAAACACCTGCAACATCATAAGTTATTTAAGGACCTCCGAAGCTTTTCACGGCACGAAGTATACGCTCAGTAGCCTTGCTCTGTTCGTTACCTAGCTCCTACTCTACGAGTACTTTCCAAACACTAGATATCTTGCATATAATCTGTTACATGTTTTCCTGTACGCCTATTTCTTCACTTACCTGTGGTTTCGAGTTCACGTGCTTCTCGCTGCTATCCTCTTTCTGTCTGCCTGTGCTTGTCTAGGCTTTTCAGCCGTCACAAAAAGCAATTGAAATAGTTCAACACGAATGCTTCAATTGGTTTCCACAAATTCAACTGAAAATGCAACTTATAATGACTTCTCCACTTTCAAAATTATTCAACCCCCTGAATAGAATACCTCACAACAGCACAAATATGCAAAACAGGTGTTGTCTCAAGCACACTTGATGCAAGCAATGAAGGGCTTCATTAGTTGCACCAGGTGTGCTTGAGCTGGAACACATTAAATACCTGAACTGGCTTGGGGAAGGAAATACATGAAATACCTGGACGGGGCAGAAAAATGGAGCTCTCAATGGCTGCAAACAGATTTCTGAGAAGGCAGGTTCTGAAAAATCCTTGAGTGACTGCAAAAGACCTGCAACAAGACTTGGTGGCAACAGACACTGAAGTTTCAGTGAGCACAGTAAGGTGCATATTAAACGCAGAAGGTTTATATGCCAGAACTCAGAGACATACACCACTACTGACCCAAAATCACAAAAAAAAGAAAACTCATCTCACAATCATATAAATAAGCCACAGGCGTTTGGGATTCTGTTCTGTGGAGCGATGAAAGAAAACTGGAACTTTTCGGCAAAATGGATCAGTGGTATGTCTGGAGGAAGAAGAATGAAGAACCTGCAGCATGTGGAAGGCAAGATGTATTCATTGAAGTATCAGGAAATCCTAGGAGAAAACGTCATGCTGTCTATGAGGAAGCTAAAGCTTGACCGTCATTGGACCTTCCAACAGGACAATGATCCAAAGCATACCTCAAATTCCACCAAGGCTTGGTTGCAGAAGAAGTCCTGGATGATTCTACAGGACCATCACAGTTACCTGACTTGAAACCCACAGAAAATCTCTGGTGGGATTTTAAGCAGGCAATTGCTGCATGCAAACCCAAGGATATTACTGAGCTGGAGGCCATTGCTCAGGAGGAATGGTCTAAGATTCCTCAGGAATGCTGCCAGAAGCTCTGCATCTTGTTTGCAGAAGGTTATACTAGCAAAAGAGTGCTCTACTAAATGCTAAAGATGCTTGCCATGAAGGAGTTGAATAATTTTGAAACTGGAGAAGTCATTATAAGTTGCATTTTAAGTTGAATTTGGGGAAACCATTTGAAGAATTATTTATGTTGAGCTATTTAAATTGCTTTTGTTTGATTTGTTCATTACAAACAGCTGAAAGTCTGTAAATTTTGACAATAAACCTGATTTGCAATAGGGGTTGAATAATTTTGATTGCAACTGTATCAGGAGAACGCCAGTGAGCCAAAGACATAGAGAGTATGCTTTGCATGTGTTAGGCTGTGATAAGCTCCGGCCCATCCTGGTGCTTCTTAATGAGGCAAGCTCACAGTGTGATGTGGAGTGTTCAGGGATTGAACACACTGGGGGGAAAGGCATGCTGAAGAAGTTTGGAGAGCCAGTACTTCATCATATCTAATTGCTGCCTTGTACACACTGGTCCCTACTGATTTAGACTGCTTTCTGCTGTCACCAGCCAGCCCCCATCTCTCCTTTCTTTCTCTATCAGCTCTTAGCTCTTTAAATGGAGCTCTGATGGGTTTGTCTTGAATCTCCTTCTCCTCCTCATTACAGTGCACATTCATTTATCTTAGTCTGCAGTGATTTACAGACAAAGTTTCACAGATAATCACTCAAATAGTGTCAAATATGCAGCTAATTTCATAACAAGACTGAATATATACTTGTACCTTCTCTCAAAACAATTCAGCTTAATTCATTTCAGGTCAACTTAGTTCATCACTACTTTCATATTACCAGAGCATTACTGAAATCTCAAGGGATATGCTCTCTCACTTGTCTTCAGCACCTTAGGAAAAACAAGTACTATTCAACCTCTCAGCTGTAGGACTATGTACCATTTAACGTCTACTACAGTATTTTGGAGACTATGGAGATGACGGTGGTTACTTCTGAATGTAAAATGTGTAACAAGTGCTAACCCAAGTAAAAAAAAAAATCTAATTGAAATAGACTACAGACTTCATGCAATATTTAATAAAAGGATTCTATTATAAGAAACTGTATATTGCTTAAGCAAGCATTAGATTAATGTGACTTTATTTTACATTATGATAATTGCCTAGTTTAGTAGGAAAATATTTTAAATTTGAAAGTATACATGTATGGAGTAGAATAGCACTTGTCCACCACAGTGTATATGTAGTAATGTATGTAATACTATTATGTATGTCTGACAATACTTGGGCTACAATTCTCATATATGTAGTTCTTACTAGTAATAAGTGGTGCACACTTTGCAATTTAGAAATTCCAATATATAACTGGTAATGTGAAAAGAAAAATGTATACATCAAGTATTTCATGGTAACATCCATATTTGATATTGACGTTATCATTAAAAGTTAAATAATTATATAATGTTAGTAGCATTTTTATACATGTGAAACTAGTGCTTACCTACTTTAAGATGTATTTATTAAACAGTTATAACTGGTAGAATTACTACTGTTATCTTACTTTTACCCTTTCACATCCATGAAAGAAGTAATGGTGCAGTGGTTAAGGTTTTCAGCTACAGATCAGAAGAATACGAGTTAAAATCCTTACACTGCTAAGCTGCCATGGTTGCTGCCATGGTTGGGTGCTTGAGCAAGACTCTTAAACTTCAACTGCTCAGCTGTATCCTGCCTCCGTTCTGAATCACTTTGGATAAAAGCTTTAGCCAAATTAGCAAAGGTAATGAATATAGTGGACTTTAAATCATTACATGGTTGGGTCCTTGAGCAAGCCTCTTAACCTTCAACTATTCAGTTGTATCCTCCCTCAATTCTAAGCTTCTTTGGATGAAAGCATCAAACAAATGAGCAAATGTAGTGCATGTAGTGCACTATTGAGCATTGCATGCAACAGTATTACCTACTTACATGTCAGAGCCAGGTATTTGGACAGTGAAAAATGTTTTGTCATTTTGCCTCTTTACACCATCACAATGTATTTGAAATCCATCATGTCAAATCAAAATGTAGACTTTCAGTTTTACTTCAAAGGGTTAACCAAGAATATAGCATTAACCATTTAGGAATTACAGCCATTTGATTCAGAGTTCCTCCATTTTCACAGGGCCAAAAATATTTGGACAATTGACTGCTATTTCATGTGAAATTAAGGAGATACATGAAATTTCATAAAAATGACGAAAATTGTGACACTATCTAAATATTTATGGACCTGGCTGAAC
>JAOUWY010000076.1:14603508-14615303 GCA_025728095.1 Prietella phreatophila | reverse complement strand
AGTAGAGGCATGATTTTACACAAGCTTCAGCAGTCCCATACTGTTATGCTAAATGCAACGTCTCATTCCCTTCTCAGGGAACAGAGTAACATGCATAACCCCGACGTTTTTCTCCCTTATAACATACATCATTTATGAGTACCATAACACTCATTTGCTTTTGAACAGATTTAGTCCCCCCTTTACTGTTATAATAACTTCCACTCTTCTGGGAAGGCTTTCGACTAGATTTTGGAGCATGGCTGTGGGGATTTGTGTTCATTCAGCCACAATAGCATTAGTGAGATCAGGCACTGATGTTGGGTGAGGAGGCCTAGGGTGCAGTCGGTGTTCCAGTTCATTCAAAAGGTGTTCAGTTGGTTTGAGGTCAGGGCTCTGTGCAGGCCACTCAAGTTCTTCCAGTCCAAACTTGCAACTTCGTGGAACTCACTTTGTGCATTGGGTCACTGTCATGCTGGAACATGTTTGGGCCTCTTAGTTCCACTGAAGGGGAATTGTAATGCTACAGCATACAAAGACATCCTATACAACTGTGTGCTTCCACATTTGTGTCAACAATATGGGAAAGAATCACAAGTGGGTGTGATGGTCAGGTGTCCACAAACTTTAGACCATGTAGTATATTTCACCATAATGAAATGGACATTTTTTAAATATTCTAAACATGCCTTTTCTGTGAAGATTACATTAGGTAAATAAGAATCCAGTTTAACAAATGCGGATGCAAAAACAACTCTGTGAATAAAGGCGAGTAAAAAGAAAAACATAGTTTTATGGTCTTATTTATTATTTTAATATGTTATTGATTACATGTTGAATTAATTGCAGTGGGGGAAAAAGTATTTGATCCCCTGCTGATTTTAATGGTAGGTTTATTTGAACAGTGAGAGACAGAATAACAAGAAAATCCAGAAAAACGTATGTCAAAAATGTTATAAATTGTTTTGCATTTTAATGAGGGAAATAAGTATTTGACCCCTCTGCAAAACATGACTTAGTACTTGGTAATGACTTAGTAATTACTTTTAATTTTCAATGCCCTGGCTGAAGGAAGGAGGTTCTCAACCAAGATTTCATCGTCCCAAGTATTTCATCAAATACTTTTTTCCCCCACTGTATATATACACACACACAGCTTTACGGATGTAGCTTTAAATCTCTTATTAGCATGTCAGAGGTGTCAGCAGCAAGGGGAAAAATTTAATCTACTTCAATTTACTCTAGCCTGATATTGTATTTTCTCCCTTTTCACTTTTGGGATAACTAGAATTTAAAGAACTGTGAGAGAGAAATGCTAGAAAGAAATACACCTGTTCAGGAAAATCTATAGTATTCTTAACTTTAATATAGTATAAAATAATGTTCATGATCTGAAGGGTTTTCTCAGGCTGCCACACACATATACTGTACAGCAGTCCAGGAGGATAGTACTAAGTAGCATGATCTGGTGTTAAATGAGAATATCTTAATACATTAGATAAGCCCTCTCATCTTATTCTAAACTTATTTTAATGACAAAACTTTCAAGAAATACACTACCAATGGCACCAGACAACAGTTTCAGTTAAGCTTCAGAAATCTCATTTCCATAGACACCCCTGTGGAGGTACCTTCAGATATTTGGCTGTGAGAATCCCTTATTGGCATGCTGTTCAAGAAGCAGCAGCAAAATCATGAGGGGTGTAAGAACGAAACAAACAGGCTTTGGATCCCATCCACTTTCTTCCTGCCGGGCCACAGAATGCGTGCATCCAAGTTTCCTATATCTACAGAGCTATCCTAGAGTGTTAATAAGAAAAGCTCTCAGGACTATGATGCACCAGATGCTCATTAGGTTGAAATGAGTCAAGCGAGTCCAACTGTGACCTCTGCTCATCTGACCAGGCTGAACTCACTGAACACTACACACTTTATGGTGCTTTGAAGCTCTGATTTGACACAAAAATGACTGTCAGTAATGACCTGCTCTCAAAGCAGGGCAGGAATTCATTGATCTACTTCCCTAATGTGGCTGGTGAGAAATGAAAGTGTGGCCAAATGGTGCAACAGGGACAGTGACTCAGACAGCTTTAATATTGCCAGATATTCTGGACATCATGAGCAAGGTCAGTAATGGAAGGACACCACTGTGAGACTCTTACAATAGCTTGATTCTCCTCTTGAGTTTGAAGAACTCTCAAAACAGAGAAAAAATATTCTTTTGTCTCTGCAGAATATATTCTCTCTGTAGACGTTCACTGCTTTATTAAAAGTATAAGTAATGCCCAAACACCAAACTAACAGATGAACAGTTGCTTGCCATGACGCAGCATGCATCATAGTGTAAGTGGCCAAAGGGTGAGTGAGAAAAAAAGGCGATTTCTCACTGCATTCATATACTTGGTGCTATAACAGTTCTGAGTCAGCTGTTAATGTTGTGCATCAGTATGCATCAGAGCAAAGGATGGATGGACTGATGGATGTAGGGGAGGAACTGGGGTGCAAGAGTTGGAGGAACTCACCTGGAGTGGTGGAGGGCTCAGAGGACGTTCGAAAGTTCAACAAGCCAGGTTGTGACTTGCCCTGCTGGTTCTCGGCCACAACCGTCACATCATACTCAGTGTTCCAGTCCAGGCCGCTTAGGAGGATGTGTCCACTTGTGCTCGGGACACGGACCTCGTCTTTCCAGGCCATGTCCTCTCTCTATATTAAGCACAATCAGTG
The DNA here is from genome assembly GCA_025728095.1 of Prietella phreatophila. Classification (NCBI taxonomy): domain Eukaryota; kingdom Metazoa; phylum Chordata; class Actinopteri; order Siluriformes; family Ictaluridae; genus Prietella; species Prietella phreatophila. The sequence continues at coordinate 14,612,600 of JAOUWY010000076.1, read as the reverse complement.
AGGGAACCTACAGACTTAAAGGTCTTTCAGATAATTTCCTAACATTGGCTTGAACCACATCAAAGCTGTTTGCTTGAAATTTGGCGTGTTATGATTATACAGTTGAGGTCATAAGTTTACATATGCCTTGCAAATGGTACATTAAAAAAAAAAAGATAATAAAAATTGCATTTTGTTTTTTATTTATCTTTGCCCTGAATAAGCTATTTCAAACAACAGATATCTACATATAGTCCACAAGGCACAATAATAACTAAATCTATGATGAATGAACGAACCAGTTCAAAAGTTTATATACTCTTGATTGTGATTACTGTATAGTCTTACCTGGATGATCAACAAATGTTTTTATGTTTTGTGATAGTTCATGAGTCCCTTGTTTCTTCAGAAAAATCCACCAGGTACTGCACCTTCTTTGCTTTTTCAGCATTTGACCCTTTTCCAGCAATTTAAGAATCAAGCATATGTAAACTTTTGATCTGGTTTATTTGTGTAAATTCAGTTATTACTGTCTCTTGTGGACTATATGTTAACATCTGTTATGTGACATTGCTTATTCAGGGCAGTACTAAATAAGCAACAAAATGCAAATATTATGACCCCCCACACGCCTTTAAAATTTAATAACATTTTGTATATTCTGAAAGATGAATGGTGAACTTATGAACTCAATTGTATATATTAGTACACATCAGATTTTCATTAATATCTACCTTTTTATACATTTTTATGCAATGCTGAAAATTCTGATTGGTCAGACGTTTTGATTAATTTTCTATAACGGCACGGTTTGGACAGTAGTTTCAGCTGCAAGGTTTATATTAGAATCCTTAATGTAACCTTAATTATTAAGGTTTCTAAGGGACATGTATGGAGGATGCTCTACATAAACAGATTTTAAAATGTGTTTAATTGTTAATATGTGTTAGATAGGTTTTCTGTGATAAGATGTTCATTTAGCATATTTAAAAAAGAGTCAAGTTGTAACAAAGTTTTCTGACATGGGTAACGTTTTCAGGACAGAGGGCTTCGTAGTTTCTCAGTACTATGACAACCTGCATTGTTGTTTCACTAATTTCAAGAGAGAGAAAAAAGAGAAACTGTTGAGTGAATGTTGAGTGAACTAATTTGTTAAGTGGATGTTCAACATTAAACATAGCTACAAACAGATAAAAAAAAAGTATGAGGTGTCTGCCTTCTATTAGTAAAAATTGGAATCACTTGCAAATTGCTGTGATATAGAAAGAAAAAAAAATTCAGGATGCACTATTATTGGAAAATAATCAACGTTTGGGACAGCCTTTATCAACATCATAGGTCATTACTTTGTGCACTGTGCACATGTAACTTTGCACATGTCACTGTATTATTAAGCTTTAATTGGGTAGAGTTCATTAGAGAGTTGTGGCAACAATGTTCTGACTATCCAACTAACAAAACGTAAAAGTAATGTAATCCATTTTGTAATTAATGTAAAATTTATATTAAGAAAAATTGGTTCTGTGCAGTCTCTCACTAAATTCTCAGCTCAGTCTATCAGATAAGCATCATATTCTTAACTGAATACTTACAGCTTTGTACCGGATGAGGTAGTGTGTGATGGGCGAGCCTCCGTCATCCTGCTTGATCCACTTGACTTTAAGTACATTGCCTTTTGACTGTATGGCTCCCTCCAATTTAGGAGGACTGGGTTCCCCTGGAAACACACACCAATAATAGTAGTGAGCACACACTACCAGGTTTTTCAAGGAGCATACATATTTCTGTCTTGAGTCTTTCCAAATGTGAGAAGACCTCATTTTTTGTAATTGCTCTTTTATGTACGTTATTGTGTATTTCAGGAAAAAAAGTTGTGTACTAAATGATTGACATTGATATTATTTTCAAAGCTTTATGTTTCTGATGATTATTTGGAGATGACTTTTGTTGCTGAATCACTAATGTGTACTTCAGTGTTCTAAACTTTTATTGTGCTCAATACAAGCTAAGCTATAAAGTGCACTTGGCTGTCTCAGCATTGCTGTAAGAAATACAAATAATAAATTGATTCCTATTTACAAGCATCCAGAGACCTTTAGTTTATGTGTGGCAGCCTGGAGATAACCCTTCACACAAGGAAATTTACAGTGGGGTCCAGAAGTCTTAATACAGCAATTTTCATTACAAATTATATTACTGACTACAACTTGAGTGAAAAGTACAATTTTTTATATATTTACAAGATTTAAATATCAGTTTCTTAGTATTTGGTATGTCCCCTTTTCGCTTTAAGGACAGTGCGCACTCAACCTGGCATGACACAAGAAGATTGTGTAAAACCTTACGATCCACTATGAACACATGCCTCAATAGAAGAGATTAACCATGAGAAAAACCTGACCTTTTGTTCACTGCAGTTAACATGGCCAATATCACACATTTGCTTACATGTAAATGGGGACCTATAAATAGTGCAGAATCTTGAATATTACTATTCAAAATATTGAGCCAATACTTTCTTTGTTTTAAATATTTCAGAATTCCTAAAACCAATGGTTTATTTCATATTTTAAATGAAAAATGAAAATCCCAGATTTCCAAAGACTTTTGGACCCCACTGTATATAGGTCAGAAAAATCTCAACTTTCTTGAAGTTAAATTTGTTTCTCTTTTGAATGTATCTTAAGGACAAGTAAACCAATTCTGGTTACACACAAACGTGAAAAATCGCATTTAAAGATTACATTCTGACTCAGATATGTTGACAGCCAGTATCTGATTACAAACTGAACTGATTAGGTTTATGTCCGTTTCACTACATTTTGCTCAAGCCCAAATTTATTTATTTTTTTTGCTGTTTGTGAGAATTCATTAATACCAACATCCAACAGGTTTTCCCAAACCACCACATACACTGTATTATACACCCTGTAAAGAACAACTAAATACAAAGAAATAGAATATACAAGTACAAATGTGTAATTTTTTTTAAGCCAAATATATTGACCAGTTAACAGTAAGCACTGAAAAAACATCCACTTAACAACTTGTTTCAGTTAGACTCCTGTAGATGTCAAGGAGAAATGTTGCGTTGTGTGTAATGGTGAAAAAGCAGTGTAACCTCTCCTTCACGGACCATCATTCACAATCCATTATAGATTAATGAGCCATGGATGCTAATTTGATTCCCTACATTGGTTGGACATTATAAAATGACATTCAACAACATTAGCGGGGGTTTCATGTGTAAAGACTAAGCGTGAACAGACAGCATTGAAAAATGAAGGCCTTTAAGTCACATTAGCACAGTCATTAGCTACACTTGTAAAAAAACAAACAAACAAAAAAACAAACAAAAAAAAACAAAAACAAAAAAAAAACCCCAGAACACATCTCACTTAGCATAGTTAAACCAGTCTTTTCTGATGCCTTATGTTTTTTTGGAAGAATTTCCTGTTTACCAGAGAATCCCTCGTGTTGAGCAGATACGTGTAGGGCTGAATTAATTATTACAGCATTAACACTCCCAGTGTGAATGAATGCCTGCACTATTTATACATCTCCAGCTGAACTTACTGTGGCTACTCAAGGCTGCAGCGTGATGAACAAAGACACGCAGGAGGCAGATTAGGTGCAAAAAGAATGATGTTTTATTTTTAATACCTAAGGAAAGGGGAATGGTGTGAGTGTGATGGCTTTGGGTGTAGGTGAAGAGAGGCGCTGTCTTCCCAGCGTGTGGAGCGGTGATCTGGCTGGAGCTGGCTCGAGGTGGGACCTATGGAGAGTGGCGTTGGCAGTGGGTAATGGCCAAGGGTGGAGCTAGGCCAGGGACCACCTCACCTCTCTGTGCTTCCATGGCCCTTTTATATCCTCCTGACGTCTGCTGCCAGTGGAAGCTGGGCCCATAAGGTGTATTGGTGAGAGAGGCCATCCGTGTTCCCAAGGTGGGCCCCCGCTTGGTGCTGCACCTAGAAAGAGAAGTTCTGCAATGACAAAAACCACCTGGTTAATCTGGCATTGGTGTCCTTTGTTCTGGCCATCTGTTGAAATAAGTGTGGTCGGTCACAAGGGTGAAACACAGACCTGCCAGGTAATATCACAGCTCTTCTATGGCTCATTTTATTGCCAGGGCTTCTCTCTCCATGGCTGCATCAGCAGGTTTCAGCTTTCGGCTCACTATAGGACTGGGTGCTCTTCCCCGTCAAAGGTCTGAGACAGCATGGCTCCTAGCCCTGTCTCGGAGGCATCTGTGTCGACCATGAAGGGCTGTTCGAAGTCTGGGTTCTCCAGGATGTGAGAGCTGGCGAGGGCCTGCTAGTGGGTTTGGAATGCCCACTCTATCTCCCTGGTCCAGTGCACCCAATCCGGTTGTCCTTTTTTTTTTTAGGTCTGCGAGGGGGAGGGTAGAGAGAAGAAGTTAGGCACAAATCTCTTGTAGTACCCTGCCAATTCCAGAAAGGCACGCACCTGTTTCTTCGACGTGGGCTGTGGGTATCTATCTTCTTTTTCTGAGGTTTTAGCAGGCCCCAGCCAATGTGAAATCCCAGGTACTGTGCGCCGGTCAGCTCCAGATGGGATTTCCTTGGTTAGCCATCAGCCTCACATTTTGTAGGATTCCCAAGACTTCTCCCAGATGGTAGAGATGGTCCGACCAGGTGGAGGAGTGGATGACGACATCGTCCAGGTATGTGGCTGCGAATGGCTGGTATGGTCTTAGGACAATGTTCATCAATCACTGGAACATGGCAGGAGATCCATGGAGGCCAAAAGGGAGAACCCAGTACTTCCAGTGACCATGGGCGGTGCTGAATGCAGTCTTGGATTTAGCCTTGAAAGCCAAAGCCACCTACCAATACCCTTTGGTCAGATCAAGAGCGGCGATGAACCTGGCTCTCTCCAGTCTCTCCACCAGATTGTCCACTTGGGGGAGGGGGTAGCTATCAAAGTCGGAGACCTGATTCAGCTTCTGGAAGTCATTACAGAGTTGGTTACTTCCATCGGGTTTCAGAACTACGACAATGGGGCTGGTGGACTCCTCAACGATGCCTTCATGAAGCATCTGGCTGATCTCCTCCTCTATAGCCTGACGGCACACCTCTGGGGCTATAGGGCCGCTGCATCACCACTACTCCTGGTGGGGTCTTAATGTAATGGTGTCCTGGGGAGGGTGCAAAGATGTCGGCAAACTGGTCCACCAGCTCTGTCAGCTCTTTGCACAGCGTGGGAGTGAGTTAGTTGAACAAAGTATGCTTGTGGAAAAGTGTGGGGAGAGTGGCAAAGGCAGACACCACTTTTTTAAGAGATTGACATAATATAACGGGGTGTCTGCACACTTACCAAGCTGTTGCAGTCGGTAATTGACTGGGCCCACCCTCTCGAGGACTGTGTACGGGCCCTGCCAGCTAGGAACTTGCAGGAAGCATTTGGGAGCAAGAGGAGGACCTGGTCACCCAGCTGGAACTCCTTGGGCTGTGCAGGTCGGGTGTAATCCCTTTTTTTGTCTCTTTGGGTGGCCTCCATATGCTCTCATACAATCGAAGTCACTTGGTTAACCCGTTCTTGCATGTCTTGCACATATTAGTACCAGGCCTCCTGGGTCTTGAGTCTTGAGGGCGCCGACCGAAGAGGAGCTTGAATGTGGTAAAACCTGTGGATGATTGGAGGGTTCCTCAGCAGGTGTAAGTGTGCCAGATGCATTAGGAACAGTGTTTTAAGTGGCCATAGTCCTTCTGCTCACACCCAAAATTTCCTTCTCAAGCGTACTGGTGAAACACGGAAGAAACAGGGTTAGTGTGTGGGTGTATCTCACCTGAGGTAGCTCTCACCCCATTCTCCCCTTCTCTTTAGGCGAGGTAAGCCCCCCGAACCAGCAGTTGTGGAGCTGGACGCTTCCGATGAGTTTGGCTCCTAGTGGCCAGAGGGAAGGTGGCTGTGGGGAATCCCGGCCAATCTCAACTGAGGAGCGGCTAGAGAGCGGATGTGGGGAACCCCGGCCAGTCTTGACTGAGGAGCAGTGGGACAAGGAGCTCTGGGATAAGCCTGACGAGGAAGGGCCAATCCTTCTTGGGAACATCTTGGGAATCCCAAAGGACACAGGAGAAAGGGAGGGTTCCGGTCCCAAGGAGGTGCACAGCAGGGAGTCCATCTGGACCCGCAGGGCGACTCTGGGGTGGTAAGACCATTTGTGGAACTCTGCTGCTGTGTTGGTGTGGGGTAGGCCACAGCGGACCAGGATTTTGCCTTTAAGGGTCTCATAATCCATGGCCATGGCCAAAGAGAGAGAGTAATAGGCCAGTTGCACCTCCTAGGAGAGAAGTGGTGCAAGGATGTCGGCCCAGGCGTGCTCTTCCTACTCTTCTTGGAGGGCGAAGCTTGAAGGTCTCCAGGAAGGCCTTGGCATCATCCTTACTGCTGAGCCGGCACTAGGCTTCTTGGCAGGGGTCTGGGAGAGGGATGGTGGGTGCGGATTGGGACTGTTTTAGTTGGACTAGCTCCTGTGTGACAATCCTCAGACTCTGGGCCAGCTCCTGGGTCACTGGCTGCTGCTGGATGTTGGTGTTTAGCAGATGCTGCAGCATAGGATCCATGCTGATGACCTGAGCGGGTTCCGTTGCCAATAGTTCTACGCTGGTATTTTGTGCTGTGTTCATGCCCGCATTCTCCACCACTGTGCCTACTCAAGCTGCTGTGGGATGAACAAAGACACGCAGGAGGAAGATAAGGTGCAAAAAGAGTGATGTTTTAGTTTTAATACGTAAGGGAAGGGGAATGGTGCAGCCGTGATGGCTTTGGGTGAGGATGAAGTGGGGTGCTGTCTTCCCGGCATGAGGAGCACGGATCTGGCCATTGCTGGCATGAGGCGGGACCCAGGGAGCATGGCGCTGGGTAACGACCAAGGGTGCAGCTGGTGCAGGGAGCGTCTTCTTTGGCGCTGGCGTCTTCTCCATCGGCGTCTGGAATGCACACGGACAGAAGGGTCAGTACAAACATGCACAGAGACGTGTCTCACCTCTCTGTGCTGCCCTTTTATATCCTCCCGACGTCTGCTGGATGGTGAGTAGCTGCCACTCCACTCATTGGCCACAAGCCATGTGTGTTTCTGCTGCCCCTCCTTGCAGCCATGTGCTTCCAAGCTGTCCAAAAAAACACTTGAGGTGCTGAAGCGGAGCTGTCCGTTCAGCACCTGAGCAGCAGTCGTGCGAGGAGCATATTCTGTGGCTGTTAATTTAACACTTGGGGATTCACCGTGCAAATGAAAGACTTCTGAAAATTTATTATGTGTTTATTCAAGACTTAGCTGTTCTTTCAAGACTTTGAGAACAAAAAGACATCACAATCCTACCCATCTATATCACAAATGTACAGTAGCTTTTGGGTCCTTCATTAAAGCTCATTTTGTGTGTTAATGCACTCAAAATATATAACAGTCAAATCGCAATCTATGCTACATTTGTAATTTCTCTCTACTTAAAATGTAAAGACATACATTACTGTATGGACAAAAAACAATAACCAATGAAGAAACAGAATGCTGAGGCTCATAATGAACATTCATCACAGCTAATAACATCAAATGAAATAAATGTTGCAAAAATAATGGTGAAATGAACACTGTTAATTCTATAGCTAGGACGTACAGTAAATGAACCATTGTAGCCAAACAATTAAAGTTAAATTACGGTTTAAAGAAATACCTTTGTCTTTCAGCTCTAACTTTGTATACAGGCTTGGATATAATAAGATTAAATACCTAGTATTAATTAGTGCTAATGCATTTGAAATCTGATAAATGGATCATGCAGACAGTAGACATTCTGCAGGAGATTTACAAAGAAAAACTCCATGAATGATGTCATGTCCAAAGTATAGGCAGGAATCATATGAGGTGTTTGAATGTGCTACAGCTTTTTTTATGCAAATTTTGGAATTTTTTGTGCTTTTATTTATTTATTTTTTTGTAGAAAACTACTTAAATTGGCGAAAATACAATTGCACAAAATTGTTTTGCACGGTCTTTCACAGTGATATTTGTTGGTAAATGAGACTTTTTATCTGTGCTCATGTTCAACACAGTTGAATTGAGTTTTGGTTGAATGCATGACATGTTTTGGCCCAAATCTGTGGAAAATCTGCTGTGGTTTGAAAAATTTAAGCTCCTCCAAATATTGCAGAGTTTGCTTGATTTTGTATTCATTCCTGCGATCGCAAAATCCTGGAGGGACTGCTTTTTAATTATAGTCCTGGCAAGTTCTAACCTTTAAGAGATGGGCAGAAAAGTAAATCTGAAACTAAAATTCAAGCATAATGCTAACTTAAAGTTGTGAGATTTGTCAGTACAAGCCTAACAAAATAAATCTAGACGAGTGTATGTAATATGTTAATAAAGTACATGTGAATGAAAACCTTTTCAAATGATCTATTTAAACGCTAATGGATGATATCAGAGGTGCAAAGGAATATCTAAACTGAAACCAACTTTACAATAATTAAAAGTCATAATTTAAGAAAGTTTTGATTGTTTTAATTTTGTTTTAATAATTCCTACTTTTCCAGAATGATTCCAGTGAATTTCTGGACAACTGTAAAAAAAAAAAAAAAAAAAACATGATCTAAAAGGGTCATGAAACCTCCCTCTTTCAGCTCAAGTCTACCTCTCAATGTTTTTGACAAATGCAGCTTAAATGGGCGTGGATGGATGTGCAAAGAAAGGAGGGAGCTTTTCACGATTAAAAGGCGAAGGCTCTTCCCTTCAACACGGACTCTCGTTGCATAGTTTTGCATGCGACGGCCTGCGGAGCTTTAATCGGTTTAATTAGCTCAAAAGGCAAGTAAAACAGTCACGGTTAAAATTAAACACATACCTGATTTGAAGGGATGGAAAAGTCCTCGGGACTTAGTACAGCATCATTGTGTAGACACAAACTACTTTCATGAACAAGTCTGAAGTCCACCTTTCTCCAATTCTCATAGCTCTCCCAAATAAACACACTCGAACACTTACACCACTAAAACAAACACGTGCGACCCATTTGAACATCTCTCTCATCTACTACATCTGTAGGAAAGCACCACGTGCTGTCATGAATGATTAAGAGACAGCATCTTCTCATAGG
>JAOUWY010000076.1:14588952-14600033 GCA_025728095.1 Prietella phreatophila | reverse complement strand
AACAGAATCCAAGCTGCTTGAAGTCCAGCATGAAGTATCCACAGTCAGTGGTGATTTGGGGTGCCATGTCATCTGCTGGTGTTGGTCCAGTGTGTTTTCTCAAGTCGAGAGTCAATGCAGTGTCTACCAGGAGACTTTAGAGCACTTCATGCTATGGAGATTCTGATTTCCTTTTCCAGCCAAAACTACTAGTAACTGGTTTGCTGACCATGGTATTACTGTGCTTGATTGGCCAGCCAACTTGCCTGAATGTTGTACTGATATGTATTGTGAAAAAGAAAATGATAGACACCGGACCCAACAATACAGACGAGCTGAAGGCTGCTATCAAAGCAACCTGGGCTCAGCAGTGTCACAGGCTGATTGCCTCCATGCCATGCTGCACTGATACAGTAATTCGTGCAAAAGGAGCCCTGACCAAGTATTGAGTGCATAAATTAACATACTTTTCAGAAGCTTAAAATTTCTGTATGATAAATTCTTTATTCTAATATTTTTAGATACTGGATTTTTGATTTCCATGAGCTATAAGCCGTAATAATTAAGATTAAAACAAAAAAGGCTTCAATATTTCATGTTATGTGTAATGAATCTAGAATATATGAAAGTTCCACTTTTTGAATTTAATTACGAAAAAAAAATGAACTTTTCTGCGATATGAAATTTTTTTCAGATGCATCTGTATATGTAGAAATGCCTCAAATTGCACATTCATTAAGGCAGATCTGCAAAACGGACTAGATGTGATATTTTACTTATGTGACTCTATAGTATTTTGTCCCCAATAGTTATCAATTTGCACCTGCTATTAATCAAGTTACACATGTAAACCTTTAGTAAATCAAGGCCATAAAGATGGAGGACTGCAACATATGGGTAAAATGTGACATTATATACTTGAGATGAGCTAAGTTTGAAATGAGGTGTCTTGCAAAATATTGAAACACACTGGCCTTTCCTTTACACAGCAGGCCATAACAGAATGTACTGTATTATTGATTTGCTAGAGGGCTCATTTGCATGTTGAAACCTTGTGAGATATCAGTCGTGTAAAGACAAAAATTTAAATAACGATTAACAAAAGATATATTCTACAGGCCTGCAAAGCAGTGCAGAATGAATAGCTACCAATATGTATCATCTCTCTGGCTGCCAAAATGTTTATAGCAGCACTAAAAAGGAAAGTGGATGTTCCTGGGTCATCTACCCAACACTGCCTCTGGGAAATTGTTTTCAGCTCCAGAGCTTTTGAAGTAGTTTTTTATGGTTGGAAGGACTTTTTATCTCAGCCCCCATATTCTCCTCTGATAATATTCAAAGCAGTCAGAAGACAGTGGTCGCTCAAGGGAAGTGTGTCAAAAAAAACTGCGGGCTGGATGAATTTTCTGAAGTTGATTGAGGAGTTTTAGTTTGGATGTGAGGCACTGGGGGAAGGGGAGGGCATGGCTGGGGCGAATTCAATGATCCGCCTTGACTAATCCTACTTGTGAGAGCTGCAGAGCGAAAGTAGAGCATTTACCTTCTGTTCATCAGAGTGGACGACATCCGTGGCACCATGCAAGCCACATGACAAAAGGCACACCGTACGCACGCACATGATTTGTTGAAAGGAAATTGGAAGAAGTCACATGGAAAAAAAACAAATCAAACAGATGATGTGATTATGGACAGAAAACACAGTTCAAGATGTTAGAGCCAGTTAACACAATTACACAAAGACATGAATCACATAAAAATGGAATTCTAAGGATATATCAATCAAAACACTGAAAGCAAGGAGAGCTTCCTCTGATTTAACCAAGATGAAATATTACTAAGTAAAAGACAAAATATTAGAAGGTCTTAGAGATGAATTAAATAAGTCTGGGGTATTCAACTGCTGGACTGAACCCAGATACAGACCCAGCAAAATATTTCAGCAGACCAAACTGAACACTTGAAAAATTTGTATATTGGAGGCAATAAATATATGAAAAAAAACTGGCCACAGTTTTGTATCTTTGAACCAGGGCAGCTCCTATAGTAGATCATCAATTGTGGCTTATCCAACACGAGCATTTTTGTTCGTTGTTTAGCTAAAGGAAGCTCTTTCTACAAGAGACATTAAAGTCAGTAATGAGAGAATCTTCAAAAACTTTTATAGATTTTTCATTCTGTTTACCCTCTCTGATCTGACAACATAGCTTCTTTAAAAAATAAGGCAAATAGAGTTGAAAGATGAATGTTCAGATATTTGGGTTTCTTCTCCATGTGTCTCGTTCATTCACTCGAGTCAATAGCACTAGTCAAAAGTGGTAACATAAAGTGCCAATATAAAACAAAACATAACCACTTTGAATTGTCTAATATGCGGCCATAAACTATTTATTAGTGGTTACAAATTAAAATGTAACAGCTGTTGTAAAGGAATTTGATTTACCTGGATCTCTAGAAATTGTTTTTGAAAACCCCTGAAATAATTGAATAATTTGAGTCACTGTTATGCAAGATTAATGCAAAGAACAGAGGAAACTCAGCGTTGTACTTAGCACATATTCACTTAATGCTTAACACAGGGAAGCCACATGCATGAGTTTCTGCACATATGATTAGCTTGTCACAACAGGGGAACTGAGAATTATTCAAAAGACCTACCCTTTGAATAATTCATACACAGTATGATACTTTATGTACAGAATAAACTAAAGATGTGAACAATTTTTGCTCTGCCATGTTACCCATACAGCAGCTTTCTGTATACTGAGCGTAAAAAATATTAAGACCACTGATTTATTCGTAAATGCTTATTCACCTCTCATTTTTTATAAACATCCATAACATCCATAGATGACTGTTTATTTTTCAGTAATTAATGTATTTGTGGCATCATACACACAAAAAAAATTATATGATGATTAAACAAACCTATCTTGTCAGGGGAAAAAATGAAAAAAGCCAACTGAGAGTATAAACATGAGACATTTCATAAACTCAGTTAATGTAGGAACACTTTACTTTGAGAAGCTGGTGGTGTAAACACAAATCTAAACAACAAGACGAACAAAAAATAATAATAGCCTACTGCAGCGGAGGGCAAGTTTAATGGGAAGATACAGAACATTTTATTTGAATACATCAATGAAGTCACTTTAATAAAAAGTAGTTTCAGATTCACAGGTCAATGAGTCACTTACTTGTATAAGAGTAACCTGAATGATCCCAATGAGAAAGGTAAGTGGATGAGGAACAAATAAAATGGATGATTAAAAAATTATGAAAGGACTAAAAAGCTTAAAAACTTAAAATACATGGACCTTTCAAGTACCACCAAAACTTTACCTTTAGATAAAGGGACAGTATGCAGAAGCCGTTTATCATAAAACACATGCCACACACACACACAGCCACCAGGGGGCGGAAGCAGGCCATAACCTTCAGGGCACATCACTCCATTGGCCGACATTAACAACAACATATCACCCGACTATTTCTCAAAAATGAGACATCGTGATCTTTTGTTGTGATGGGTTCATCAGTAAAATGTGAGAAACTCGTGTGGAGAACAGCTGCACATTCACACTTGCATGAACATTGATGTATTATTCATCTGTGAATTCATTCAGCCCTAATATCCAATGCAGACATTTAGATGTTTCGAAAAATGATTATCATGACATTATCATGTCAATATAATGATCCATGACTGCTATACTTTTTGCAGATGCACTGGAAGCAGCAAAATCTGCATCTGCAGAGACTTGAATTTATCAAGTTATACTGAGAACTTAAAAAAATGTGAAATAATAATTGATACAGACTTGAGTTTTGATACAAATACAGCTGCAATCTGTAAAAGAACCAATGCGCTCTTTTAACGCAAGTACATGGAATTAAGGGTAAAGAATGGATTACACTTTTGGGAGCATGGTGGCTTAGTGGTTAGCACATTTGTGTCATACCTCTGGGGTTGGGGGCTCAAATCCTGCTTTCACCCTGTGTGCACAGAGTTTGCACATTGCACCTTTGTACTTTCCAGTAATGCTGTGCAACACTTTACTAGAGAAAACACTAAGTGAGCCATAAGTGACTGATCTGGTATGTCCCAAGCTGCAGTGTGTCTTATAGTATAAAGTGCCTTGTTCTTACACTGTTGTGTATTTGTACTTCATGTAGTCTGGTTCATTGTGCCACTGTAATGTGTTACATCATGTTCCTGGGGAAACAACATTTCCATCCAGTGTGTACATTTTATATAGTGGAATGACAATAAAAATCACTTGGTGTGACATAACTATAATCACTATTCTGCTGCGTCCCTTTATCAGTTTCCCACACCACTGCTTTTCCAACACGGCATCAGGGAAGGTGCATTAGTGGCCTACAGTCACTGAGATGCTTTGAATAATAGTAATAATAATAATAATAATACACACACACACATGTTTATATACAGTATGTCTATATATGTTTATATACAGTATAAGTTTCCCTGTTTGATCGTGGTGTCCATAATCACCTGGGTGCAGCAGATATTCTTTTCTCCATTTTCATTTTATTTTTTATTAACATTTTATCTAATTAACATTTTTTGTAATTTGGGTCTAGATTTTGACTGTTATTCTGCAATGGTGCTGTTATGGTATATATATTGGCATAGATGTGACTCAAAAAAACTCCACTTCTTCCTCTGAGAAAGTCTTTTTGGCATTTACTTGTCATTTCAGTACTGTGAGCTTTGCCTTTTATGGAGTTTTGTGGGCATCAACCAATGTAAATCAGCTGTGCCGTGCACGTGCCTGGTAATTAACGGGTGACTGTCATTCATTAACATATCTACATGAATACAAAGAAATCAGTGTTTCCAAAATATTTTTGTTTGTTTTTGTTGTTCATTTACATTCAACCTTACTAAAATATTAATAAATGAGGTCCAGACTTTCTAATGCTAGAACTATAACAAGGCAAGAAAAAGTGTAAGCAATACACATAATCTATGACATGAAGATTTTAAAATTTGTTTTTATTATTTCATAACTGTGTGCACTGTACTTTTACCTTCCAGTTTGTGAGGATTTTCATATTTTCCAGGTCTCTGTGTGGGTTATCTCTGGATTTTCGGGTTCCTCCCACCTCTACAAATGTAGTAGATGGACTGGCGATGCTAAATTGATTTAAATGTAAATGAGTGAATGTGTATGTATGGACCCTGCTTCAAGGTTCCAATGTTTCTGCCGCACGCCTAGTCTTCCTAGAATAAGCTACAGATCTACCAAGACTCTGACCTTACTAAAGATAACTATCTACTAAAGACGTACTATCTATTGTACTTTAGTCTCTGTTTTATGTAATTGGTTTTGGTGTTTGCCCCAATATTTTTTTTCTGATATATTTTCAGACAAATTTCTCATATGAACAATAAAGAACTGGTTCAAATCATTAAGTCAGGCACTTCTACATCTAAAGCACAGTCTAGTAGTAAGATCTCATGTTTAAGTATTCTAATTAGTGTGAGAACCTTGCTGCTCTGAAAGCTGTCCCACCACTGCCAGGGTCCATTTTAAAGTGTTGATGGAACATATCGAGCTTAATGGAAAGCAGGGAAATCGCATGGAAAGCAGCACTACTCACGAACAGGTTCTGTCTTGAAGGCAACTATAGAGCTGCTCTCGCCTTCTCCCTTGCCGTTGATAGCAGACATCTTGACTTCATACTTCGTGTCTGGTTTTAAGCCCGTGATTGTGACTGCACTCAGCCCTGCAGGTTCAAATTGGATTTCGAGTTAACACAACATCAAGCACAGATGAAGTAATTGAGCGTTGAGATAAGAGTTACCTCACAAAGTATAACCATCAATTATAAGAGGTTACAGCACATACTACTATACCTGCTTGAAACAGATATTAGAATGCACATACATTCTCAACAATCAATAATCATCTTCATAGAAACATTGCATAGCATTTATCATATTCTATCAATCCCCATATGATGACAGGGAGTCCTCTCAAAGGGGTTGAACCTTGTAACCAACTGCCAGTCACTGAAACTGTAAAGCCCATGACTGACATCTCAAAATTAAACATATCCATGCTAGTCAGTGTCACAGTACTCGGAACTGCAGCAGTTGATCAGTAACCGAATCCTAGAATAGCTTGTTATTTTATCATTGTAATCAGTAAATACTGTAAATACATTTTATGTATAAAGTTATGTTTGATAATTTTTTTTTGTTTATTTATAAATATCTACCTGCTATGACCTTCTTCAGTGAAACTGAGCTAGTGTTGCACAAGGCTTTGGATACTCTTCCATATGAGGAGAGACTGAGTATTAAACAGGAGGCCAGACCAAGATGAAACAGACAGATACAGTATATACTTCAATAATAGACACCTGTGCTTCCCTATTCTATTTACCACCAGCCTGCACTGCTGCCTACCAAAGTGATGGTCACAGACAGGTTTATAAAAAATAAAAAATGAGAAAAAGAAAGAAAACAAGGTTTAGGATCAATCTAATATTAGGCCAACAGTGGAGAAGAATCTAGTTGCCTGCACACATTGCAAAACTGACCTATCCTACCATAACAGCACAGCTTCACGTCACCAAAATGAGATGCACTTGAAAAACGTTCGAGACAATCTGGACAAATGATAAATCAATGGTAATGCTATAAACTGCTTTCTAGTTTGGAGACCAATAATATGCACCAGTAGCACCAATAAAGCATAAATTAGATTTTCATCTGATTTAGTGGGCAAAAGTGCCTCTACTTTTAAATCATTAAAAAATTAAAAATAAATAAATAAATAAAATTAACATTTTTATGAATGTGGTGTGTCAGAATATAGATATTGATTGATAGATAGGGTGTTGGTCATTCAGCATTTTAAAAATCTGAGCGTTTTAAAGTAAGCATTCTGTAAGTTGTTCTTATTAAGATCGGCAGAATAATTGACAAAATAACTTAAAAATCATGAACAGCTGCAGGTCTAGAATGGAGTATAACAATTCATGGCTTGTTAGCCAATAAAGAAATTGAGGGAATCAACGCTTTGCAGATTATCAGTACTCAGTTGTAGTTTCTCTGTTCAGAAAGAGAAAAATAATGATTTAAACATTGTCTGTAATATGAGGGGTAGGCAGTACAATTTCTATACTATTATTATAGTAACAGTAGGAAGTCAAATCATTTTAGTTGCCATGAGCCACCAATAGTTCTTCTGTGCCCCAGTGTAGAGGATTATTTCGTCCTAGTCAAAGACAGGGTTGGGAGATGTGGAGCATAAGAGTAATTGCAAATTAGGGACTATTTTCTTGGACCCCAGTGAACTATATTTGTGGATAAATTTATATAATGAATAAAGCATGATGGGGTGTGAAGTTATAGGAAAATAATCAATGACAGGGTGAGGTGACACAGCCAGATGAAAATTTATATTAAAAGTGCTTGGGCAATGACCCTGAAAAGGAGTAAGCGGTTGAAGGTGGATGGATGGATGCTTGGGCAATGATTGCAATTTATTAATTTATTAATATGTAGACCTATGAATATCTACATTTTGATTACTCTGCCTAGGTAATGCAGTGGTTAAAGGCTCTGGGTTACTGATCAGAAGGTCAGGATTTCAAGCCTAGGATAAGGGCATCTGCCAAATTCCATAAAAGAAAAGTAATGGAAGACTGACCTGTAACACAATTCTCTTCAACAACAGCAAAATAAAAAAAAAGAAATAAAATAAAGTAAATTACAGAGCTGTGTCCTGTGTCATATAAACATTCTTTGGACACAAACAGAAACATTTAAATAGGTAGAAAACCTAACATAATTCATTAAACAATTTAACTTAACTTCCAATTTTGCTCAATAGTCCTCATAAAGAAATAGTAGTGCAGACTGTGTGAAATATTTCCTGCCTGGTAGTTGATACCTGAGTCAAGTGGTTTCATGAGGTTTTTGAGCCCTTCTTTCTCCACTGTACTAAGTGGCATTATATATTTAGCCATGAAACAGGTTACATCTTTTGTTACCTCCTGGTGCCTTTTTATTTCTGTACACAGTAATGGTCGCAAAAGTCGACTGTTGTTTAAGAGAAACTCCACTTCTTGATGGCTGGCTAAAAACACTTGTATGTACTTTTAGACTCCCTTTGTATTCAACTTGGTGGTATTTTTTCAAACAGTGGAACAAATCGGCAGTGTTTACAGACTTTATCGGCACTGGATGACCTCCCTCCTGAAGACTCTCCTGTGGCTGATAGTGTTTAGGATAAGATGCAATTATTGTATATGACCACAACAAAGCACTGACACAACCAGTTCCTACCTTAAATTAATTAAATACCTAAATGTTTCTGAAAGCTTCAATATAGCAACAATTACATGGTTTTCTTTGTTAACTAACATTACATTTACTTAATCCATTTACAATTATGTGAAGCATCCATCATACCCATACCAAATCCCAGTGAATGAGCTCTTAATATAGAAATTATAATGTTTTAGAAAAAGCACATACAATGAAATTAAACCTGTTACTTAAGATTCAAGAATTCAACAGTGATGTGGTAATACGTGTTTTTACTAAATACTCATAGCACTGATTTGTGTGGCACAGCTTTTCTCCAGGTAACACACAATCCCAGCTGAGGAATGCATCAAAGAGCAATAACAAGTCCTAAAACAGACTTGTAATTGCAAGCCACACTGGCTTCACAGTTTTTACTGCTGATGATGCTGATGGTAGAAAGTAGTGTAAATATGCTGAGCACTGCACATACCCTCTCGGACTTCATAGATGCGCTGGACCCATTTGTTTTTGTGCCCTACTCTCCACTCGGCATGGTACTTGAGCACTGGAACTCCTCCAGAAGCTTCAGGTTCATCAAACAGTACCTCAGCCGTGCTTGAGTAGGGCTTCACCTGAGTAATGGTTGGAGCCGAGGGAACATCTACAAGCCAAAAGTAAAACAAAACTGCCTACATTCAAGAACATCCTAATAATCTTCTGTCTATTACTAATTGCTCAAAAGTTACAACACTTGCTGAGAGACGCCAGAACAAAAGTATTGATTGAAACAGATGATGGAACAATTTAGAGAGACCCCTTGGGGAAAACACAGAAGTTGTATGTAAAGGTCATGTCACAGAGAACAGACGAACCAGCCTGAATCATGATGAACTCTTTGGACTCAGTCCCGATCTCATTAGAAGCGGTGCAGTTGTAGCTGCCAAAGTCATTCTGGGAGTCTGGGTTAACCTGTGGTGAATTAAGAGTGCATGCATTAACCTTAGGGATCCTAATCAGCCATTCCATTACCTATATTTATCCTTCATTATATGCTTTGTCTGTTCAATAATTAATACGCAACACCATCTCAGAGAAAACACAATACATCCCCACTGATTAGTGCATTTATTAAATGTTTATGTGCAGAGGAAACAGCTTGCTGAAGTAGTGATGGCCCTTTTACCTGCAAATTGCTGGCAGTGGGTGTGGTATAGATTTTGACGTTGGTGGAGTTGGCGTTGGGTAGCTGGAGTCCATCTCGCAGCCACATGATAGACACATCACTGGGGTGAGCCAGGATCTCGCAGCTGATGTTGGCAGGATTCCCCTCCCACGTGTAGACTGCCACTGAGCCCAGGATCTTTGGTGCGTCTGGCAGAAAAGTCAGTGAAAAAGAAAAGACAATGAAAATAACGAAGCTGGAGAAAGGATCCATTTACATCAAACTGACGGTAAAAGAACCATGGCAAATCCTTTGAGATATGGATGCTTTGTGAGTGCTTAGAAATGTAGCCCTCATGTTGTTATTTATCACATTCAGATAACCTGTTTAAAATATTTACAAAATATTTAACAATACTAAAAGCATAAGAAGTGATTATTAACCATCATGTTTACTAGCCTTAGTAAATATAAAAGAAAAAAAAAAAACACCTGCCATCAGGGAGACAAGTGAAGAGATTCCAGGTAAAGAAAGTAAATCCCATCCCAAATCCACAATATTATTCCACAATAAATGTGTGGTAGCCTGGAAAAATGCTCTTACATATAATTTTGAAAACTACAAATTTTCCTGGACTGAAATATGCTTCCCTTTTTTGCATGTATCTCAACCACAAGTAAAGTTCTAGTCTGGTTACAGCTAGAAGTCATATTTAAAAATTACATTCCAACTCAGATATTTTCACAGCTACTATCTGATCACAAACTGAACTGATTAAGCTTATGTCTGTCTGTTTTGTCACAACACATAGCGATCCAACAATTTGATGAAAGCCTGACATTTACTGTGTGAGGAAATCACACCTATCTAGCAAGGTTTCAGACATGTTTTGGCAGACTGGATATTTTTGCTGATTGTTAAACTGGCTCCTTATCCGACATGATCTATGCAGAAATCATTTTCATTAAATATTTTTATGGCTATTTAAAGTTGAGGTGTCAAAGTACGGTATGTTATGGGCAGAAAATGTTTATTTTTGGCCTAAACCCAAAACTATCTGCAGAATTCACTCACAGTGACATCCAGAAAGTTTTCTTAAACCGCTACACATACAAGTTGATGATGTTGCTAAGATAAATCATAAGTCATTTTGAAATAAAGTATACAATGTTATCGCTATGAATAACATTGCGATGAAGAACTTTACACCTCCAGACTAAGAACTTTACCCCTAAAGAGTGAGAAAAAAGGCTAAGAACATCACTTTGGACCACTCTCAGCCAACCCAATTTCTCTTTGAACTACTGCCCTCTGGTCGGCGCTACAGAGTATTGAGCAGCAGGGCAGAAACTGCTTCAGGCAATCTCCAACCTGAACAACTAAAACTGCCAACAGGGTCTCTTCATTGTGCATTTTATAATTTAATCCTTTTAAATAATTATTACATTATATACCTCTGTACATTCATTCCACTTTCATTGCACAAACTGTATATAACGTACATAGCACATTCTATACTTCGATTTGCACACTGTACATCTATAAATAGCATATCTGTATATACAGTATCTCCCAAAAGTGAGTACACCCCTCACATTTTTGTAAATATTTGATTATATCTTTTCATGCGACAACACTGAAGAAATGACA
>JAOUWY010000076.1:14349674-14359798 GCA_025728095.1 Prietella phreatophila | reverse complement strand
GTCCATGTTTGCAATTTGAATTAAAGATTCAGTGTAATTTCAGACAAATGAAGATTTTTTTTTTCGAGGACAAGGAGGTAAGTTAATTAAACCTGAGGATGTAAGAAGCTTACAATAATCATACTGGAAGAACACACAAAATATATATAGTAAACAACATAATGTCTCAATGCCATCATTTTCATAAATCGTTCATACATCCCAACCCCCAGCCCTGCCCCATTGGGAAAAACTGTGACCTGCTGTTGACCTATTGTCAACCATCCATTAGCATGATTGATCTGGCCGATTGCAGTTTCTTATCCTGTTACACTCCACATGCCTCTATATTGCAGTGCAAGGAAGACAAACACAATCTGACCAAGGTGCTGAGCAATATTAGAGTGCACAGCAACATAAACAGGTCTGACATGAATTATGTGATTGGACTAAATAAAAAATTTGAACATCATATAAAAGGTCTAACGTTAAATTATTTAGCCTTAATTTGATTGCCTTGCACCTCCAGGATTGGGGGTCTGGATCCCACTTCTGCCCTTTGTGCACTGAGTCGGCATGTTCTACCTGTGCTCCATGTGTAGGTTAAGCGGTACAGAAAGTGGATAGATGGATGGATAGTATGCATTGTGGTATTCTCAGCTTCAGCTTTGTCCTCTGTAGTCACAATGTCAGACTTTCAAATTTATAATTGGTTGTGTTCACTAGGGCTGGGCGATAAAACGGTATCAGTATTTACTGATCATACACCTATATTGATAACGATAGAAAAATGTTCGATATAATGCTCGATAAAATGTAAACAGACATTTAGTTTGGTTGCATGAACAACCCTCAAGCATGCGCCGCCCCTGGATCCTATCATATGCCTTGAAAAAGGAGTGACAAGCAAACAGCCAATAACAAGTTACGTATCTGTGAGGTTCGGTTGCGCCATTGCCATGTGACATCAGAACACAAGTGAAAATGAGTTCAGTGCATGCCGAGGAGAATGTGAATAAAGAAGGACATGTCAGGATAGTGAATGTCCTCAGAGCAGGAGCTCAGTTCGTCAGACGCAGACCTCAGCACAGTGTTATCCGGAAGTAAGTGTTACAGTGGAAGTTTTATATGAGGCTAGGCTAATTATGCTAACAGGCTGAGCACAATCTAGAGCACCATGAGTCACATTCTGTGCTATAATGCGATATTGATCTCCCTGAAAGTTTCCCTTGATTGTTCTTCGTTTACACTTTTACACTGCACACATTTTGTAACATTTTATTTATTAAGTTCAAGAGTTTATTTAACACTTATTTATTTGTTTGTATTCTATTTTGTTTTTGACTGTTAATACTAAGATTATTTGCTGTTTGCCTTAATAAAGTGGATAAACAAAAAATATAGTGGTTAAATTCAAACCTTTTTTTCTACTTTTTAAAAAAGATAAAAATGTATAAATAATTATTTATACCAAATGATAGGAAGCATATCATGATACATTTTTAGCAGTACTCCCCAGCCCTGGTGTTCACCAGAAAGGTTAAACAAAAGCGTACAAAAGTCAGTTGAAAGTCTACCTCTACCTGGTGTAACGACACGGGACTGGAGCAGAAGCAGGTGCAGATCAAAGTCTTTATTTTTACTAGCAGGATACACACAGGTAACAGGGTCTAGAAAGGAACAGATGGGCTATCTTTAAACACGAAACCAGATACGAGGCAAGGAACAGAAACAAAACATGAAAACAAGACCTCTTAGCACACATAACGTCTTCAACATTCAACCTAAATACTGTGCGAAGTGCGCAGCCACACATGGGGTTTAAATAACAAACACAATCAAATTGAAACATAGACACTTGGATTAAATCAAGACACACCCCTGCACATCAGCCAATGTCTAAACAGAAGGAGGACCAAAACCAAAAGCCAAGGCCATCCGCAACAGTTCAGTCACGTGCATGCGCGAACTCAGAAACCGCGCCACAGTGCCATCTGCCGGCGAGGGCGTAGCACCAGGTGGTTAATTACCAACCATGAAATGACCAAAGATAAACCTGAAACCCTGTAACAGAGTAAAAACACAAAACAGCCTTGTTTGTTTATGTACTGGTTATTTGGAACATTTACTTTGGATTGGATTGGCATTGCTGACTGAATGTGGAGACTTTTTTAGGGGGAAATGTTTTATTGCAGTCAACCTGGCACCAAAAATTTGCATAAAGAAAACAACAAGACTGGATGACATTAGTCACCGGAGCAGAGCAGAGGAATTCCAGGTGCAAGAAGGCTCTATATAAGGTGTATTTTCTCATGGGCATGTAAATATGTCTCTGTTCCTACTCCGGTCCCCTGAGGAAGCTTTGAGGTGATGCAATGATTGTCATGCTGATGTGTCAGTGGGCGAATCCTTCATATGCACTGATACTTACAGTATGACAGAGGGTCATGTCTATTTTAAATTAAACATTGTGTCAACACATTCACGTACACATTCATTGTGCGTTAAACTGCATTGAAATGATTAATATTCTTTGGACTTAATACTCTTATCATGTGACTTCTTGATTAAAAAAAATCTAAATGTTGTTCTTTGTAAACGGATAAACCACCTTTTTTGCAGTTATTCAGAACTCCATGATTCAGAAAGCAGAACGAGATCACTACTGTCCTTAGACCATCACTGCTTCTCAGTTCTTTGAGCAAGAGAGATGTTTTTCCTAGAAAACTAGAGACATCGGACTAACTAGCCAGTGTGGAACATTAGCTTCTGTAATCAAACTGCCACACATATTTATAGAGTGATTATCTGTCCTGCTACCTACTGCAGGACACTAGGTCCTTTTTTTTTTTTTTTTTACAGAAACGGCACACATTACACATGTAATCCTATGAGAAGTGGCTGCAAGGTGAACGGTTTTAAAAATGCTCTGCTGCCGGCAGAGCCATAGTCAAACCTTTATTCCTTATTATTGATAATAAGGAATAAATAAAATAATTAAACATGAGATGCTGCAAAGCCCTGTTTTCCTTCCCCAGTCCAGTTGTATTATAGGTTGATTGGAATTCCCAGATTGTCCATAGTGTGTGAATGTGTGAGTATGTGATTGTGCCATATGATGGGTTGGCATCCCATCCAGGGTGCCCCGAGTTCCCTGGCATAGGCTCCAGGCTTCCCGCGACCCTGTGTAGGATAAGCGGCATGGAAAATGGATGGAAGGATGGATGGATTTCAGCTTTTAAGCATTGATTTCTAGTTATAAGCTAAATTATCTGCCAGTAGAGTAAGAAGAATTTTAAGCTTGAAACAGGTAAAATCAGGCTGAATAATCTCATATTTGATTTATAATAATTTCATAATAAGAAATATTATTTGAAATTTGCCCATACTGCCTGTAATGAGATATAGTTTCATTTCTTTAGTTTCAAATCAAATGGATTTACTCCTTACACACTTTTAAACTATCAAGGTTAAACAAACCAGGCATTTCTCTTTTACTTCTACAAGATTTCTCTTTATTTGTGATTTTTCTCTCTTATAATGGCTTTCTCCTGCAGGTAGTGCAGAATGAGACTGAAAGGCCTGAAGGTTTTATCCATCAAAAACTGTACCCACGGTCCAGATTCTTTCTGATGATAAGGACAGTTAAGCAAGATGGATAACTTGTCTTGGCTAAACATCATCATAAAGTACTGCAATTAAATCTTAAGAATTCTCTGCTGTGGCCCAAATTAACCTGGTTATAACTACACAAATACTGTGGCAAATCTGTTTCAGTGATTATCAGAGTGGTGGATGGATTGTTTGATGGAGAGACTCAGTGAAAAACGCTTGTCACATCGGTGGAGAGGAATTTGCTGGAGAAGTGATTAGTGGAGTAGCTTCAAAGCATGTCGGTTTTAGTAAATGTCATTGTGAATTCTTAAAAAGGTCTACTCTGCTGATGGTTTGTGACTGTAGGTAATAGATGAATGAACTGATTTGCAGTCATTTTCAGTTCTTTCGGGGTCTTGCATGCAGCGTTAAACGGAACTTGACGTGCAGGGTTAGGATGTGACTAAAATGTTCACATCTGTGATGTGATTTATTTATTTTTATTTTTTTCCCATTTTCTATTTCTGGCAGATTAAGCAAACAGGTTTAAATGTTGGAAGCGACACAAATCAGTCATCCAGGCTACTTTGGTGTTAGGAGTTTTTTGTTGCCGTTGAAAGTAGAGCTGACTGACAGAACACTGCTGGAATAGCATGAGCCGATGCCCTTAGGGAGGCAGCTCGGTTGCTGACACATTTCTCAGATGTCTGTGATTCAGTCTATCTGCTGGAAGCAGTCCTACACCAAACTAAGTCCACCATGTAATAAGATGCCTCCTGTAATCCAGCTAAAGCAGGAAGATTAAAAGTTAATTACTTGCTTCATACAGTTAGGTGTTACTCCGGATCTAGATTCAGAGCTTAGGAGATGATTAAGCCAGCTCTACTGTTGTCAACTCTTAGACAATTACTACAGTTCTTTTCCGATACTAAAATCTCGAGTATTCTGTTTCTTCAAAAAACTAATAAGCTTTAAAATGTTTTGACTTCTTCACAGTTAAACTTGTTCAGCTACACTAAAATACATTCAGTTATAAAGTAGAAATATAATAAAAATTATCCTAACTATGCCTTTATAAGTGAACATTTCCAGTTCAAATCATATGTCTTTTCAAATCCAGTTCCATTCTTTCCATTTGTAAAGTCTCCGATATCTTACCCATTGGTTTTTTTTGTTTTGTTTTTTAGGAATGAATGCTAGCCCTTTTCCCGATTTGTGCTGTCCAGACACACTCATCCAAAATGTCTAATACGGTCTAATGACCAGATTTTTGCTTCCAGTTTGAGTTTATTTTGATTGCCGTGTCCATGGCGACACACAAACTCATGCTATTGAAAGAAGATGGTGTAAAAAAGTGGGAAGATATTGGACATGAAGCTGATATACTCCACTAGATTTCCTAACATTTCCTAACTAGCATCAGGTCATGTTAGGTGTAATTTCACCTCTCTCTGCCTAGCGAAATCCCAAATATTAAAGGGGTTGACATGAGAAATACAATTTTCCTTGATCTTTTGATAAGGTCATTGAACCATTAAAAAGGTTCATAGCTTATTACATCCTCCTCAGTACAAAAAATGCATTTATTTAACCAAACTCCAAAAACGGCTCGTTTTAAGGTGGTGGGATTTGTGATGTCACACGGGCAAGTATATTTGTATATGGCTGCAACTGCAGCCAGACATCGATACCTACTGTTGTATCATCAGACCATTGCCCCGCTCAGTGGTACTCAGTCGCTGAAAACAGTTACACAGGTGTTATGGCAGGGTGCGTTAATAATTAATTCATAGGCAGTGATGTTAGCCAATCATAGCAGTGGGTGGTTACATTAAAGTCGTAAAGGTAAAGGGCATAAAAATTGTTTCAGAGATTGGTTGGAAAAAGGTCATAAATTACAAACTTTTGTATGTTTTTTTATGCAAAAAACTTTATTAAAATTATAATTGCAACTCAGAAGATAATAAAATAAAATAAAAAAGTCATGACACTTTTAATGAAATGCAGTTTTCCAAATGAAATGTGATTTTTTTTTTATCTGCAAATTGAAGTTTGAGAGTATGCATCTGCAGTTACTTATTTCTATTCATACCAGAGTACTTCTGAATTCCCAAATCCAATTAGTTGATTAATTTTCTATAATGACATGGCTCTAACAAATCCAGCTACAAAGCAAATCACAAGTTTATATTAATGCACTCATTCTAATGCATTACCGTTTCCATAGTAACTTGTAACTTGCAGTTTGATGCACCACTAGACTAGATGTAGACTGATGTGCCACTAAAACAGATTAAAAAAAAAAAACAAAAAAAACAATAACAGTTAAAAAAAAAAATTCTGTGAGGAAATGTTTATTTAACATTTATTGAAGGAGTCTCTAGTGTTAAGTTTTACTTGATTCAGGTACTTGAATCTTTTGTACTTTGTGGTGTTTTATTAACATGAAAAACTGCGTTTTTTTAACTTCAAGAGAGAAAAAAGAGAGACTGTTGCCGCTGTAAGTAATATTGGAACTGTTGTACTGTCCACAACATTAAATGTACCTATATAAAACTATGATGCATCATTCTTTAATAAATCAATATTGTTAGTATTGGAAAACTGCTGTGGTAAAAGAGAAATAAAACACTGCAGGATGTGCTGTTACTGGAACTTCAAGTTGCTAATGGTTCTGTGCTACGTATCGGGCCACATCACAAATCCCTGTCGTTGTTTATATTCATTTCTTTAAAAATTTAAACCTGCACCAGACACCATTTAAGATGGCTTCCTTTCATATGCACAGCTCTTGATCCTGCCTTGAGCATTTGAGGGTTTTCCATGCTCTGACACACATTTCAAGCAAGTTTTGTCTTGTTAAATTCCAGTTAGTTGAATCAGTGTTGCAAAATGTGAAAGATGGCTGTACCTATGGTCAGGATTGAGAACTATGTATCGTTTTTGTTTAACAACATATAGAATAGATTGTGCCATGCGATGGACTTGCACCCTGTCCAGGATGTACCCCACCTTGTGCTCGATGCTCCCTGGGATAGGCTCCAGGTTCCCCGTGACCCTGAAGAAGGAATAAGCGGTAGATGGATGGATTGATGGAACATATAGAATAATACCAGATAATTTTTAATCAAGCCTACTCAAATCCAAGCATCTGGCCTGTAGTTTTTCCTCACAAACTGTAGCATTTGGTGTGTTCCTAGACAACATTTCCTAGACGATGTGTTATATGAGGTGTAATATGTTAGTACAACAGTTACACTACCTCACCTACACATTATTGAATTTCACATTATTGAATGATCTATGATACTGCATGTGGTAGTCCCATCTCAGCTAATCTCCGTGCACTGTTTCTACATTAACAACATTTTTTTTCTCTGTAATTCTTTCATGTAGCCATGTGTCACTGATCTTGTGTTTGGCATCAGCCATGCTGCTCTCTCCTTGCTGCCAATCTGAATATCTCTGACTTCACAGGCCATCTGCTAGTGTGTGTTTTGTGTTCATACATTAAGAGCATTGGTCTTGAACCGACTGGACATGCAACGCAATATTTGGCAATGTCCTAGTTCACACGTCTGGACTTGAATAATTAGTGTCAAGCTCACAGTGAGACCATGAAAGGCCGGCCTCTTGACTATTCTTCTGTCACATTTAAATTTCTTTTTAGTTGCCTTGGGTCGCCATTCATCATGTTATAATACGAGTCTATAACCCTTCATCCATTTACCATTGTAAAAAGCCTGTCACTGCTCTTTTTATGCATGTGATGGATGGATTGATAGAATACCGCACTGTGTAATAGGCCTGTCGGCAATATCCTTTACAAATGCATCTCATCTCTCCTTGCTCCATCAGATGAGTCAGCTCAGCTCCAGACATTAAGCACAGTAGATAGCTATGATTCTGTGTTGTTAACTTGTGTGTTATATTTACTGACGAGTCACAACCATAGAATTAGATGCATCACATTTATTACGACAGAGTCGGCACAGTTGCATAACTATTTTTTTTTTTTTTTGGAGTTATGTTACTAAACGATGATTTAACTGACAGACTTCATACTTCTCATGTCAGTCTTGGGTTACAATTGTAGCACCACTCAACCTTACATGTGCATCAGGAAAAATCAATGTTGACCACTGCATGCTATATACATATTTACCTTTGAGGGAAGTAGGGTTGCACAATTATGGCCAAAATGATAATCACGATTATTTTGATCAATATTGAGATTATTTGTCGCAATTATTCATTGATTTTATGGACACCATATTTTTATTGCACGTTCACATTTAAATAAACAGACCACAGCTTTCACCTCCATGTTGTGCTATATTCCTGCTTTTGTACAAATCTTTGCATCAAATTAGACTGGAAGCAATATACAAATAAAATTTACATTTTAACCCAATTTAAACCCAAAATATAGGGTAAGATAAAAATATAATATGTAAGTAAATATAAAAATAAATATTTTTTTTATTAATAAAAAATAAATATGCCATAAAACAAATGAAAATATGCAATCAAATATAACAATAAGCAACCAAATGAAAAGAATTCAGGCGTATGCAGAAAAGGCATTAACAGTGTTTACAGGAGGAGAGACACAGCCTGATCACCCAACAGAGTGGTGCAGGGATGACATCATTTTGTATCGGAACCCGGGAGTTTCATACTGGTTTCCTCGACAAAAAACCCAATAGGATTTTTTTTTGGATTATCACAAAAAATAAGCTCTTTGATCAACAAAAGGTTACAACACTAACGTTTTGTCATTTAAGATAATTTTCACATATGAACACAATTTTTATGAAGTTTGAAGCCTAAAACAATCTCCAGAAATACAAAGCTAACCGTATGCTATAAACGAACTACACCACGGTCGCCAAGCTTCCAACAACTTTTCCAAATTTGATTTAAAAACATTTTCCATAATATGGATTTACTCTGTGGACGAATGTTCATCCACGTTTTTTTTTTGTGTTTTTTTTGGGGGGGTGATAATTGTACACATCATACCTGAACCAGTTTAACTGCAAAGTGTTTTCCTGTTCAGTGTGATGACGTTTAATGTCCCCGACAACGTCTGTAGTCTCATTTAGCAACATGTAAGCAAATATTTTTTTGTGTGCATTTCAACACAGCTTTAAAAACTCACGAGTGGGGTATTACTGGTTTATTTTATGTCGTAGAACAAAACGTGAAAATATTTTGAGCTTGTGTTCACCACAGACCTTATTGCAAGGTTTTAAATAAAATCCTATTTAAATAACCCATTTACTTCGGGACAATGGAACCGAATGGCTAAAATGCTAACTTGTTTCCGTGTTTTGGCATTACAAAATGAAGTCATCCCTGTGCAGCTCTATGGTGACCGGCTGTAAGTTTAAGAAGCACTTGATTTGATATGCAGCGGAGTTTTCTATGAGAGGAGGATGAACTTTAAACGTCAATATCGCAGTCGATCATGTTCATGTAATATTGGGCAGTCAAAATCATAATCAAGATCAATATTCAATTAATTGTGCAGCCCTAGAGGGTAGCTTGAAAAATGTTACATATTTACAATAGATCATTGGATGGCCAGTACACACATCAACCATTTACCCCTTTCTAACTGTACACAGGCTTAAACAAATGAATATTTTTTTCACCACAAGTCTGTTATAAGATTAACAAGGACACTGTTTCAGCATGTTCAGAATCATGACTGTATGTTTAGTTGCTGGTGAGCACGGTGATGGGAAAAGGGAGGAGTGTGAGAGTCCTGCTGGGCAAACAATTAACACCTCTCCACAATAACATTGGTTCAGAGATAAAAACAGACAGCGCAACTAAAGCTTTTTGATAGTAAGCACCATATACCATAAACTGCTATATTAATATTATAACATTATAATTATTTTATTAAATTCATACCTAGGCTAGGTAAAAAAAGAAAGGCTTCTTAAAGCCCCAAGTGTCAAATTTAATTTGAGTCATTAACCACTACTATGGAGGGTGACATCACAAATAAATTCAGTAATGAACATGGACACCCCCAAAACAGGTGGAAATTCCATCTCTAGGCCTCTGGTAAAAAGAGTTAAAGATGTTTTGTAATTGATTGATGATGCAGAGCTGATCAAACATTATGTTTTTATTTTCAGTTTATACATAGTATCCATGATTTCTATGGTATGGTATATGGTTACTATAGTTAAACTATAAATCTGTCATTAAAAAAAAAGCATCATGTTCTCTACATCAATTTCACTTCATTCTTACGCAGGCGGAAATGAGTGTCTTTTCTGTCTCAGACCGGCCAACTTTCAGTACAAGCAATATCCTGTATATTTATAATAGATGTTACAATTATAGCACAGGTCCCTCATATTTTCTCACCTCCTTGAAAGCAGAATTATTGAAATATGGGAAATCTCTGAAAAATATGCTAATAGCTTTAGTGTAGCGATAACTGTATCAAGCTGCATATATATATATATATATATATATATATATAGAGAGAGAGAGAGAGAGAGAGAGAGAGAGAGAGAGAGAGAGAG
>JAOUWY010000076.1:14337150-14349574 GCA_025728095.1 Prietella phreatophila | reverse complement strand
GAGAGAGAGAGAGAGAGAGAGAGAGAGAGAGAGAGAGAGAGAGAGAGAGAGAGAGAGAGAGAGAGAGAGAGAGCTCAGCATTTGAATTGAAAGGTGCAGCATACAGTACATCTGTGGTTGGAAGCTCTCTGGTTGGGAACGATGGAGTTCCTCATTCTCAAATGTCAATCACTGTGACGCTAGCCAGTTGTGGGTGTCTATGAGCTCATGTACGCAGAAGAGGGTGGATAGTGCTTTCATGAGTGTGTTAAACAGAATAGCAGTATGACAAAAGATGCAATTCTTGTATGATATGAGAGTGCTGGCTGGTGGGTGGGAATTGGCAGGCGGCCAAATTGAGGAGAAAATGGGAGAATGAAATTGCCACAAAATCCCACTGTTTTTCAAACACACACTCGGAGAAGTGATGAACTTGTATATGCATATAATGAAGTCACAGTTGCATGTGTATGTTTAAAGAAAATGAGCGTGTGACATTTGCGCTTTGCTACAATTGAGCTGGCTGTCCCCTACAAACCGAAGCTAATGGAGTTTACCGAACGACAACAACTCTCGGACGACTGTTTACCACACACGCTGTGAAACAATTCATTACAACCCAAGTCTCGTATTTTTCATTTTTTCATGCCAGATTTAGATGTACTGCACAGATAATAGACTTTGGATATCAGTAAATGATCCTCCCTAACTTATTTTGCTGTCTCTCACACAGCTATGCTTACCAGATCTCTAACCTTGTTTCCCTTCCGTATTTCCCTTCACCATGTAATCAGCAGTGATGTAGACAAGACATGCATCAGATAATAGGCCTGAAAATTAGTGGGTACGATGCAAGCATATTTAAAACCATCTGTTTTTCAGGCTAGAGAGATCCCCAAGGAGCTGCAAGTGAAATGTTTTGCTTCTTCTTCTTTTTTCCACCCTGAATTGGTTGGTGGCTGGTGCAGAGAGTGGGCTGAGATTGATACGCTTACAGCGGAGGAGCCGAGCGTCGCAGCGCTACGGATCGATGGTGTAGGGAGGGAGATTTCGCCTCTCTCCTGTCTGTCACAGCTCAGCTGCTTTTAATTAAATGGCTCGTGGTAGCGCCAGAGTGTCAATGTGAATGGAGGGCGGCATGACTGGGTTCTTTTTCTCTTCTCCTCCACACCAAAGCCACCTCATCTTTTTGCCTTCCTTCATTAGCCTCAGCACGGCCCTGTGGGTGTTTCACGTTCAAGAACCAGAGACTTGCTTCTATATTATAATTCAGCCCTTCTGACACAACTTTTTTATTTATTCAAACAATTGGCAACATGCATTTTCACATATCAACACAATAAACAACAAACCAGACATACAGACATTGTGCTTTTACATCATGTGCGTATAAAGAGAAAAAAGAGAAAGAATAACATCAGTAAATCAAAAGCAATACCTGACATCAGCATTAGTTCGTCCACTTATAGTTATAATTGGTTTTGAAGATAATTTATGAAAGGATGCCACATGACAGTGAACTTAGACCCAGAGCCCATTGAGTTAAGTCTTATTTTTTCCAAACTCAGTAATGCATCTTTGGCCCCCGGTGGGAAGGACTATTTCTAATGAATCAAAATCAAGTGCCTTGCCAACAGAGAAGTAAAGACTGTATAGTCCAATTCACTTTTTGACAAAGTGTTTTTTTCACACACAATACCAAAGATGGCGGTTAAAGTAAACATCTTTACTAAATATTCTAGAATAAGACACAAAAATCTGTTAACAAAAAACAGACAGACTGGGACATAACCAAAACACATGGGCTAGTGTAGCAGGGGATTTCTTACATCTTGTACAGGTGGGGTCAACAGAGGAATACATCTTTGCCAGGTTTGCCTTGGATAGATGAATTCTATGTACCAGTTTGAACTGAATAGGCTGTGCCTAGCACAGATAAAAGAGCCATGGATTCTATATTTGCCTTATTCCATTTCTTGTCCGTCAGTCAGATATTTAGGTCCAGTTGCCAGGAATCTCTCTGTGCATTAACAGAAGTGGATAATAATGATGATATAAGTTTTATATATAAGCTAGAGATGGTGCCCCTCTGCTTTGGGTCATCAGGGAGTTGATCAATAGGGTTTGGATCAGGAAGGGAAGGTAAAGATATATCTGAAAAAGTGGGCTTTTAAATTTTAAATTGAAATTCTAATTGAACAAAAGATAAGAAGCAACCATCAGAAAAAAGATGGTTAAATGTTAAGATACCTTTTTCTTGCCATAGCAAGAAGGCCTGCTTGTTCAGAGGCTGAGAAAATTAATGATATCTGGCAACGGGGGCAGAAATTGAACCTCTTTGCCATCTGAAATATTTGCAAATTTGAGCCCAAATCTGGACAGATTTCCATACCACTGGGTGCAACGAGTGAAAGTTTAGACCTAGTGGTAAGGGCTGGAAGTGAGGAAGGACGGCATGCTGAGGATTCTATCTATCTGGACCCAATCCGGTAAGTGACTTATGTAATGGGAACGTTGCCAGTAAGTCAGCTCTTAGGTTACAAGTCCAATCATATAATTGAAAATTTGGGAGCGCCATCCCCCCTGTTCTCTAGGGTTTTGCAGAAAACACAGACGTATTCTGGGGGGTTTCTTATTAAATAGATAAGATGAGATTATCTTATTTAAATGAGCAAAAAAAGATTTAATGTAAATAGGTATAGTTTGAAACAAATATAAAAATTTAGGGAGTGTTTTCATTTTAATTACGTTGATCCTACCAATCAAAGACATGGGGAGCTTAGACCATTTTTCAAGGGATATCCTAGTTAGAGATATTTTCGAAACAACCACACCTAAATATGTAAGTTTATCAGGGGCTACTGTAAATGGGTAGTCAGAAAAATAACAATTTTTTGCTGCATGATTCATAGGAAATAATTCATTCTTAGAAGGGTTGACTTTATACACTGAAATGCAACTGAAACGCTTGAGTGCAGTCATAACATGAGGGAGATAATAATGTGGAGCTGCGATAATATAGAAGCAGATCGTCTGTATAGAGCATTAGTTTGTGCTCTGCCCCCCAGATATATCCTGGATAACTGAGGTTGACCTCAGCAAAATGGCTAGAGGTTCACTCGCCACTGCAAATAATAAGGGGGACAGAGGGCAACCCTGTCTAGGTCCCCTATACAATGGAAAATATTGTGAACTGGTGTTATTTGTAATAACGGAAGAAAAGGGAAACACATATAAAAGTTTTATACATGTCAAAAAATTTGGACCCACACCAAATCTTTCTAGACAGCTGAAAAGATCCACTCCACTCTATTAAAGGATTTTCAGCGTCTAAAGATATTAAAATTTCAGGTGCATGCTTATTTGTGTCAGGAAAATAAATAATATTGAATACTCTGCATATGTTAAAGAAAGAAAAGCGTTTTTTAATGAAGCCAGACTATTCTGGAGTGAAGATAGAATGTTCTCCAGTCTTCAGTGTAGAACCTTTGCCAATATTTTACCGTCCACATTGAGCAAAGATATACTGTAGGATGAAATGAGCTGCAGTCCAGAGGGTCTTTCCCTTTATTTAGGTAAAACCAAAATTGTCGCTCGACATCTGTGGGAGGTGGCCTATAGAGAATGACTCATCGAGTGCAGCAAATAGCAGAGGCATTAGTTTCCCTTTAAACATTTTTAAAAATTCTACCATGAAGCCATCTTGACCCTGGAGCTTTTGAGTTTTGCATGTTTGAGAGAGCTACATTAAGTTCTTTTAAATTAAAAATTTTCTTCAATTCTGCATTATCATAAACGGGAATTTGAGGCATTTTAATGGAATTAAAAAAGAGTTACGTTCGGAAGGGTTATACTTAATTTCGGATGAATATAGGGCTGTATAGAATTGTTCTATGGCTGAATTGATTTCTGATTCATCCTTTGTGACCCTGTTGTCCTTGCTACGAATAGATGCTATAATATTAGTAGTTGAATATTATCTTATTTATTGTGCAAGAATTTTCCCAGATTTGTCAGTGTTCATATAATTTAGAGTGAGACTGAAGGTCTTTCTGCCTGCTTGGATGTTATTAAATCAATCTCTGTCTGTAGCTTTATTCTTTCCTTCAAAATTTCGGGTGAGGGCTTGATTGCAAATTCCAAGTCTAATTGTTTAATCTGATTAATGAGATAATTTAGTTTCTGGTTTATTTTTTTCCTCTCCCACGATAAAAATTTAATTATTTCCCCCCTCAATATGGGCTTTTAAAGACTCCCAAAGTGTAGCTATACTAATATCTGGGGTGTCATTTATAGATAGGATCAATTCTATTATTAATATAGTCTACAAAGGATGAATATGAAAGAATGAAATTGTTAAAGCACCATGTTTTCAGAATTGGGACCACTTCTGATTTTTAATCTTATGATTAAAAATTTTAACCATGATTATCGCATAACATACCACTTCAGAGATTGCAGTCAGTTCATGTGACCTTCTGCTCCCTAAAGGACTAAGGAAGTTTGTTGGGATTATTATGGGCTGATTAAAGTGTCTCAGTCTACTGTAGTCTTTCTGTAGTCTACTGTACAGCTTACAGAAATCTTTCTTGTGAACACCCTTCAGAGCTGGCGACTTAAAAATGCATTAGGTAAGATCTCTATTGGTTAAATGAGTAGAGTTAAATAAGATTTGAATGATTTTTTTTTACTCATAGAACCGGCCCGCCATTTCCAAAAACGCACAAAAAGCTCTGCCCCCATGTTTCAACTAGATCTTGCATGTTAACTAGAGTTGCCATTAACAAGGCCTGTCAAGACATTTTGTCCATTTTGATCCATAGAGGTTAATCTTGGTCTTCCAGAACTTTTGTGGCTCATCGCTGATCTTTGTGAATTCCAACTGGCTTTTTGATTATTAATGCTGATGAGTTGTTTGCATCTTGTGGTATGGCCTCTATATTTCTACTCTCAAAATCTTCTTCAATTGTTGGATTATGATACCTTCACCCCTGCCCTGTGGAGGTTGTTGGTGATGTCACAGACTGTTGTTTTGGGGTTTTTCTTTACAGTTCTCAAAATGTCTCTGTCATCAGTTTTTGTTGTTTTCCTTGGCCAACTGATTTCTTTTGCTCAGTACACCAGTGGTTTCTATCTTTTTCAGGACATTCCAAATTGTTGTATTGTCTATGCCCAAGCCTCTGATTTTCTTTCTTTTCTCGGCATCCAAATGTTTTGTTTTTCTCTCATGGACATCTTTCTGGTCTTCATGTTGGCTTATCCTTTTTAACAACAAATGCCATCTTCACAGGTGAAACTAAATGCTAAAACCAAAACTACATGTCCATAGCTATTTATTGTTTTTACAATCAATATAACAGGACACACCTGGGTATCAAGAAACGCCTGCCAGTCACATGTTTCAATATTTTACTTGCTTACAATTTCATTGGTCTGATACAAAATGTGATATTTTCAATGTTGTTTCAAACATCTACATATAAATACCAGGAAATAAAAGCTGAAATTCTAAACTCTCTTAAGTTCTCATATTCATTTTTTGATCTCAAACCCAAACGTCTTCAGTCTACAGAAAATCAAATGAATTGGCCTTGCTGTTCCAATAGTTTCCGAGGGGACTGTATATGGTAGACAATGCTATTTTAATTGATTGGCAGAAAACCATTTTGTAATGTGGTTGTGCTTCATTGTTCCTTTACTGCATGTATTAAACTCTCAGCTGCGAGTGCACACATTTAGGCAGAATTCTAGACTGTGTCCCAAACCACACAATGCACACTAAGTTGCATAACTAAATGCCAATGACACCAGTGGTGTTGTGTCATATTATTTACAACAGTGTGCCGTTTGGGATGCAGCCCAAGTATTCATAACTCGTGATTGTTCGGTATTACAGAAGTGTTAGGAAAACAAAATGACTTTTTTTGTGCACATCACTAATGTGACCGTCACATTTTCCTGACCTTCATATGAAGGAGCAAAATATCTCAGCAAGGCACAGATTAGACCAGCAGAGATCACTCAAATCACTCACTCTCAATCGATATAATAATTGACATTATATGATTTGATGAGTGAATATAAAATGCCCAAAATTATAGACTCAACTGCCAGAGAGTGACACTGGACTTAATACTTTTCCTAATTTGAGTCGATTTTGAACATGAGGTCAGAGTTGTGTAATGCTTTTATTTTTGGCAAGTTTCGCTGACACAACAGTTTGTGGAAACCTGACCATCACACCCATATGTGCTTGTTGAACATCACAGTCTAGATTTAGGCCCTGTTTTGCTGTTTTAATAACCTCCACTCATCTGGGAAGGCTTTCCACTAGATTTTGAACCATGGCTATGGGGATTTGCATTCATTCAGCCACATGAGCCCTAGTGAGGTCAGTCATTGATGTCAGGTGAGGAGGACTGGGGTAAAGTCAGTGTTCCAGTTCATTCTACAGGTGTTCAGTGAGATTGAGGTCAGGGCACTGAGCAGGCAACTCGAGTTCTTCTACTCCAACCTTGTCAAACCATGTATTCTTGGACCTCACTTTGTGTACAGGGAGTGTCCAACATGTTTGGACCTCTTAATTCCTGTCAAGGGAAATTGTAAAATCTACAGCAACTAAAAGGATACATATGGGTGTGAAAGTCAGGTGTCCACACACGTTTGGTCATATAGTGTACGTCTAAGGTGTGAATATGGATGTTTGTAATTTCCATATGAGCTCCTCAGTATTCAGTACTCAGAACATATTAATGTAAATGTGTGCTTTGCCTTATTAAATGTGTTCTGGTTTTGTGACATTTGAGACAGATCTGGTGACTGTTCTGTATTTTAGATATACTGTAGAGAAAGCACTGGAAGTTCTCTCAGGGTTTTTTTTCTCATGAGATATCTTATAGATACATCAATATGCATAATGAACTTCATTTGTAAAGAGCCAGGCGATTTAATAAATCTGCCTGATTAGACATGGCTCAGTATCTGATAATGGCACATGCATCAGAGGACAACGTTATCATGGCCTCAGATCAATAAAAGCAATCATGATAGTGTTTGTATTGTAGTGTATAGTGTTTTACTTAAACTGACCAGTGCTTTTGAATAATTGTCTTGTCTCATTGTCCTTTAATTTTTTTCTTTCAGTAACAGAATGACAAGCAGGCTGTAGACTTAGACCAAAACACTTGCAGGACTTCTAGGATGGCATTTTTTCACTAACATTAATAAAATGCAAATTTGATTTAATTTGATTTTGTCTACATGTTTTAAAATCTGGACAACAAGAGAGGTTGTTCATCCAAAACAAAGATGTGTTTCCCTGGGCTAAGGCTTTATTGGCTGGTATAACAGGGTTTATCTGGTGTTAAGCCTCTTTATTATTCTCAGTAAAATGCAGTTGTAATTTTCTGTGGAAGCTATGACTATTGGCATTAAGTTATATGCTTTCTTTACTGGGATTTGCTCCACTAATGTGTGGTGTTATATCTTAATGCTGCACTCCTAAAAATCAGAACACACTTACTGGTGTGGTTTTGAAAAAAACAAACAAAAAAAACATGAATATCTGTTCTTTCACTGATTTTTATTGCATTTTTGAGCCATAAAAGATGCATTAATAAATCCCCAGTGCCTGTTGGGGAAGGAGTGCTTGATTGTGCTCTTAGTGTACTAAGAGCAAATTTCCACATGCACCCAGAACAGGTGAGAATGATTCTAGCCCGAGATTGTATCTGTGTTTGTGAAATCATAACCATTTCCTGTGGCTTTTCTGAACTGGAACAACCAAGCTTACAAAATTATTACATTAAGGGAATAAGCAAACCTCTGCTTCCGATGCCTACGGATCTCAATTCCACTACAAAGCACAGTGACTAATCAACCCTACTTATTTCAAGTCATGAAAAGGATCCACTCGAGCAGAACAGTGGTTGAATAAAACTGCAGCTGCGAGCCAAAGAATATTGCCCATCTTAACTCTGCTTTCTCTCTCTCTCTCTCTCTCTCTCTCTCTCTCTCTCTCTCTCTCTCTCTCTCTTTTCTTCTAGGTAAGCACTTTTCAATAACAGCGGGTAGTAGATTCTGATCTCGACTGGTGCCAATGAAGGTAGGCAAGTCTGATTAAGGTGACATACTGTAGAGCAGTGCTGAAGGCTTAATGCGTAGAGGATAGATGTGTACACCTACCAGGACTGCTGACTTGAAAGCTTTTATTTATGAGCTATAGCTACTCATCAAGAGCTGACCACAATCACACCACCTGGCACTCCTGAAATTGAAGGCTTTCCTTTTAAGACAAATGCTTCCTCATCACAAAAATGACTATTCTTCTTCAGCACGTCGGCTTTTCACTGCTAGCGTTTCCTGTGATGACAAAAGAAATGTGATGTTACCCTTGTCAAAACTGCATTTTTTTGCAGCACAAAAATGAGAGTGAATTAAAATGAACAAAAAGGATGGAAACCATTAGCAAACAGCAGGAACTATGATTTGAAAGATGGTGTGCGATACGTGTCAGTGGAAAACACTTACATCTTATCTACAATTTGTTATCAGTGGAGAAGTAGAGATACAGTCTGACACTGTATAAATGAGTCCCACCTCGTTTTTAATTCCCATCTGTGTTTATGTCCTAGTGGTACAATTTTTCTGCTGCATGCTGCCGCGTGATATCCACATCATTATCCATTTTGTAACTTGTCCAGAGTTGCTGCGCAAACAGATGGCAAAGGATGCAGGAGGTGCAGTTGTCTGTGTGGCACGTTTTTATTTTGTGAAAACGAATAAGAGGTTCGCTTTCTGCACAAGTTGTACATTTCCATAGTGACTTGCAAAACCTTTCCTCCACTTTTAACTTTTCAGGTTTAAATAGTTAGAAATGATAGAAAATGTAATATCACAAGCACCATAATAGGTGTACAGTGGACTGTGTGTGTGTGTGTTTGTTGTTTCACAGTTAATCACAGTGTATGATCAGACTCTTCCAAAATAACAATTATAACATATTTCCTTCTAGTATGCTACATTTTCTTTACACAATTACCATCCTTTAATTTAGTAGTGCTCATTCCTTTTGTTTCTGGCTGCATCTACTGAAAAAAAAAGATTTTTTTTTGTTGTAATTTTGTATCTTCAGTGAATGGAGGCAAGACCAATCAGACAGGTTTTACAAGACAATACGTGGAATTACTCGTGTCTTATAGGCTGACAGCTCTCAATTCTGCCCAATGCTAGCTCACAGAGTCAGTTAGTGGATATACACTGATTTTTATTCTATTTTTTACCAGTAATGGGGTTGAAATTGAAACACTAACATTTTCACATGCTGAGCAGGAAAACAAGGTGTGTAAATGTCTATATGAGTTCCAAGTTACGTGCACATGATTTGAGCAGAGCATAAAGAAATATAATGTACTTTGCTTGGCACCGTCACAGCTAAACCCATACAATGACCGCTTAATTGTGCCTCCCCTTGACTAGCAACTCCAAACTAGCCTAGACTTGTGTTAGATATCCAAAACGTTTTAGATTTTATCGGTCTGGTAGTACTGCAGACAGTAATAACACCTGAGGTAAATTTTATGATAAATTCAACTTTTTTTTAATCAAATTTTCAAATTATTTAAGCAATTTGCATGCAAGAAAAAAAATGCATGTAAACAGTCTATTTAGAAGTACGTTTTAAAAAGTTGTTTGAAGGAGAAGAATCTTTGCTCAGCCCCGGATCATTAAGCCACCGGTCATAAGTAAACAAACAATTATCTAATTTTACCTAAGCAGCGCTGACTACTGCCACACTACTTTCATGACCATATGATCTAATATTAATTCTTTTAGCCAGCCATTCGATGTTTTGCAAAACCTTGATGATTGCCATGATGCGATTTTGATTCGACCAATTCAGGACTCAAACATCATAGATGGAAACAAAATATACTTATTAGAGTGTCCTAAATAAAGGTCCATCATAAAAATTATACACACATCGAGGTTTACGCATTGCTTCGATTCATCAGATCGTTGGTTATTTTATGGATACATTGACCCATGTCGATGCATCATTACACCTTTACTAATAATTAAACCTGAGAAATATTCATAATGCAAGAAATGTACCATATTTTATGGAAAAGTCATGCTCAAAAATAGATTTCTCAGAAAGATGGTATCTCAAGTGGTTCAATGTTTGTAGGATTTATCTGGATTTTATGTTGTAACCAGCAGATGAACTGATTTGATTTTTGGAATTGATCCAAACAGGGTCCGGGTCACAGCAAGTCAAATGTCAGAAATAGCCTTCTGTCAATATCTTCCCTCCTGTTTGAAGTACATTAAGGGTATTTCAGGGATACACATTATTAACAAGAAGAACAAGACTCGTTGGCAGAGGCATCCCTCTTGTTGGCACAGAGCTCTACTTGTGTTTTGTTATGTGTACAAGCACATGCAAAAAGACTTGTGCAAAGAATTGATTAATAATGCCATGACAATAACATCACGCACGGTGGCTTAGTGGTTAGCACGTTCACCTCACACCTCCAGCGTTCGCCTCACACCATGTGTGTGTGGAGTTTGCATGTTCTCCCCGTGCTGCGGGGGTTTCTTCCGGGTACTCCTGTTTCCTCCCCCAGTCCAAACACATGCAAGGTAGGCTGATTGGCGTGTGTAAAGTGTCCATAGTGTATGAATGGGTGTGTGAGTGTGTATGTTATTGTGCCCTGCGATGGACTGGCACCTGTCCAGGATGTACCCCGCCTTGTGCCCAATGCTCCCTGGGATTGGCTCCAGGTTCCCCACAACCCTGAACAAGGAGTAAGTGGTTGAAGATGGATGGATGGATAATTATACTATGGAACTGTAATATTTTTAGACTAAGTTACCATAGGCTAAAGTAAAGATGACACCGATCTGATTAGAGATCAGAGGAAAAAATGAACAAACTCAATCTGATCCTGTAACAAATGGGAAAGATTGGAATGGGATTTTTTTTTCTGAACTAGGAATGTTTCCATATAAAAATGATTGATTTCATTATATTTATCTTTATCCAATATTCATTATATTTGCCAGGGGGCACGTTGGTTTAGTGGTTAGCACATTTGCCTCGCATCTCCAAGGTTGCGGGTTTGATTCCTGCCTCTGTCCTGTTTGTGTGTTTCCTCTGGGTACTCCAGTTTCCTCCTCAGTCCAAGGACATCCGTTGAAGGCTGACTGTCATTTCTAGAATTGTGTGAATGTGTGTGCAATTATCCCCTGTGATGGGTTGGCACCCCATCCAGGATGTCTCCCACCCTGTGCCCTGGTATAGGCTCCAGGCTCCCCACGACCATGTATAGGATAAGCAGTACAGGAAATGGATGGATTAAATTTGCCATATAAATCATTTTTGTGTGGAAGAGGTTGAGTAAGCAAAGCTTCGAGTTTGTGTAAGTTCTGATTTTAACTACGTATTTGCTTAGTATAAATAAATATTGGTATCAGTATCAGCATCGGAAAAGACAGTGGCATCGTGCCATCTCTAGTATAAAGTGAAAATAATCAAAATAAAAGTGAAACAATGAAAATTTCAAACTGACTTATAATGTTACATGTTACCAATTAACCAGAGCCACAAGCACAGTGAGCAAACATAGGGAGAACATCCTACTTTAAAGAGGTAACGGCTTAGAGGAAAGAGGAAGAGGTAAGAGGATAAGAACACGGAAATTAGAGACATATTAAATTCAGGTGGATTTACAGCACTGAAAAGTCTCTCATGGTTAAAATGAATGAACAGATGATGTTCATTTGGACATTGAACATGCTCCTCTCTCATTAATGCATAGTTATTTTCCCTTTATGGATTTTTTGGAAGATGAAGTGGACTATAATTGGAGGGGAGAAAAGGTGCATTAATTATGTAGGACAGTGAGAGCTATGTAGAGCTGCTTCATCTGGGTGAGTGATACAGTGTAGCAGAACGGGCTTTACGTTATACTGGGAATCACTTCAGTCTCTTATTGCCACTGTCACTTCTATCGCACTTCGTGATCATTTTTATTAACGTCTACTGGGTTTTCCCAGTAGATTTTTCCTTCTTACCACACAGCAAAGCAGAATTCTCCATTCTGATTGGTTAGGCCGTGTTCATTAATTTCCTATGACAGCAAATCTGTCAATAATGCTGGCTGTAATTTCAATCACAGGTTTATATTAATGTACTCATTTTAATGTTATTGTTATGGCCAATTCACATCCACATAACCTATGTCTAATAGTACCGAAATTCTCGGACTATTGAGCGTACCTGAATATAAGCCGCATCCGCTAATTTTAAAAAGAAAATATTTCTTTATAAGCCGCAGGTGTCCACGTTGTAACTGTCACGATTTGTGACGTAAACGAAGCAGGACGGATGCGAGTGCAGTTAGGACGAGAGCTTTTATTGAAACAGAGGAGAGCAGACTCA
>JAOUWY010000076.1:14299162-14313286 GCA_025728095.1 Prietella phreatophila | reverse complement strand
TGCAATATCCTTTCTTAGAAGCATAAATTAGATCTTGTGTGTAGCAGATGTAAGAGGAACGTGTGAAATGTTCAGTGTATAAATTGTCCGTAGTGTATGAATCGGTGTATGAATCGGTGTGTGAGTGTGTGTGTGATATATATATACACACACACACACACACACACACACACAATTGCAAACAACACACAGGTTTATAAAAAAATCTTTGTTAAATATAGTTGTGCAACAATTATTGGCACCCTTTTAGTCAATACTTTGTGCTGCCTTCCTTTCCCAAAATAACAGCTCTGAGTCTTTTCCTATAACGCCTGATGAGTTTGGAGAATACAAGGGATCTGAGAACATTCCTCAATACAAAATCTATGCAGATAATAAATTTAAAGGTCTACACTGGTGGACTCTCCTCTTCAGTTTACCCCACAGGTTTTGTGGTCAGTAAACCATTTTTGTGTTGATTTTGATGTATGTTTTGGATAAATGTCCTGCTGGAATATTCAACCACAACCTATGTTAAGCTTTTTGGAAGAGGCAGTCATGTTTTCATTTAATATCTATTGATATTTCATAGAGTCCATGATGCCATGCATCCTAACAAAATGTCCAGGTTCTCTGGCAGAAAAACAGCCCCAAAACATTAAAGAGCCACCACCATATTTAACCGTGGGTATTGGGCTGGGCGATAAAACGGTATTGGTATTTATCGACGGTACACCTTTA
Source organism: Prietella phreatophila (assembly GCA_025728095.1). NCBI lineage: Eukaryota > Metazoa > Chordata > Actinopteri > Siluriformes > Ictaluridae > Prietella > Prietella phreatophila. The sequence continues at coordinate 14,312,566 of JAOUWY010000076.1, read as the reverse complement.
TCAGTAACGATAGAAAAAATGTTCGGTATAATGCTCGATAAAATGTAAACAGACATGAAGTTTGGTTGCATGAACAATCCTCAGTTGTGAGGATCATAAACAGCCTATCACATGCCTTGATAAAGGAGTGTGCTAGCAATAAGAAGTTGCATATCTTTGTGGTTCGGTTGTGTCATCACCATGTGACATCAGAACACACATGCAATTCAGCGAGTTCAGTGAGTTTCTTTTCATCTGACCAACATTGGAACACCGTTGTGTTTAAGCTTTGCAAAGAAAACCCGTCCTGGCCAAGTACAGAAACACAAGCTGCGAGAGACTTGTAGTGCGCTTATGCAGTGCTCCACACATGTACAGTGCTCGTGACTCTGAACATCGGGTAAAGAAGAAATGTGACATTTTGCTGCTTTTTGTATTGTCTCTTAAAATGGCGGCTCTGGGGAGGACAGTGACTGTCCTCACAGCAGGAGTTCGACTCGTCATATGCGGACCTCAGCACAGTGTTATCAAGAGGTAAGTGTTAAAGTGGAAGTTTTATATGAGGCTAGGCTAACAGGCTGAGCACAAACCAGAGCAGCAGGAGTCACATTCTTCGCTATAGTGCGATGTTGATCTCCCTTAAAGTTTGCCTTTGACATTGCACACATTTAGTAACATTTTATTTATTAAGTTCAAGAGTTTCTTTAACACTTGTTTATTTAAACTTCATATAAGATATAAGAAAATATTTTTTAACTCTATTTTGTTTTTGACCGTTAATACTAAAATTATTTGTTGTTTTCCTTAATAAAGAGGGTTATTAAAAATATTAAAAATACAGTGGTTAAATTCAAACCTTTATTTCTACTGGTCTTTGTTTAAAGAAGATAAAAATGTATCAATAATTATCGATACTGAATGATATTAAACATTATATCTTGATAAATTATTTAGCTATACTGCCCAGCCCTATACGGGCATGAGGTACTTTTCTATATGGCTACCTCTCTGTGTGGACCAAAACCACCTCTGCTGTTTATCGCCAGAAAGCTCTATTTTGGTTTCATCTGACCATAGAACCCGATCCCATTTGAAGTTCCAGTAGTGTCTGGCAAACTGAAGACGCTTGAGTTTGTTTTTAAATGAGAGTAGAGACTTTTCTTGAAACCCTTCCAAACAACTTGTGGTTATGTAGGTGACATCAGATTGTAGTTTTGGAGACTTTCTGACCCCAATACGCAACAAACTTCTGCGATTCTCCAGCTGTGATACCTGGAGATTTTTTGGCCACTCGAACCGTCCTCTTCACAGTGAGAGAATGTAGACCCACGTCTTGTTCCAGGTTGATTCATAACATTTCCAGTTGACTGGAACTTGACTGGGCATTTTCAATGCTTGTGCTAACCTCAACAACCTCAACAACCTTTTTTCGCACGTCACAGCTATATTCCTTGGTCTAACGTATTGTTATGAATGACTAAGGGAATTTGGCCTATGTGTTACCTCATATTTATACCTCGTGAAACAGGAAGTCATGGTTGAACAATTTCATGTTCCTGGTCACCCAGGTGTACTAAAAAATGTAAATTATCAATGGGAATATACTTCAAATATATTTTTCTCACATGAATTCATAGGGGTGCTAGTAATTGTTGCACACCTATATTTAACAAATATATATTTTTTAAATAAACCTGTGTTGTGTTTGATGATTGCAATTGTTTGATATCCATGAGAGCAGAGTATTTTTGTGAATTGTTTAAACAAAATATCAAAAAGTTAAACAATAAAGACAATTTTACACAGCCTTCTTACCAAGCCTGTGATATATTTTAATACACTGGTTTCATAATTATTGTCATTGATTGTCCTGACATCAATATTTTGTGCCACTTGCCCTGGAGAAAATAAGAGCAGTTTGTCTCTTCCTGTAATGTCTAACAAACTTGACGACCTTTAGATGGATTTTAGGCCATTCCTCCATACGGAACATTCTAAGCTTCTTTATATTCTTTGGTTTGTGCATGTTTACATCCCTCATCAATTCAGACCGAAGGTTGTCAAATCCAGAGACTGTGATGGTCATTGCTTTTTTTGTGTTGATTTGGAAGTATGTCCATGATCTTTTTGAAAGCTCCATCTGTAGCCATGTCTGTACCTCCTGGCAGAGGCAAACAGGTTTCAGCATGAAATATCCTGGTATTGTAAATTAGATTTTAATCTCGTCTGACTGCAACACATGATGCTAGATGTAATTCCTAATGGCACTTGGTGAAGTGTACAGTAGGTGCTGCATTATGTGCAGCGCTGCTCACAGAAAAAGCTTCTTTCTTGCAGTACTTAGAAACAGCTTGTTGTTATGAAAATGGTGTTTAACAGTTGAGTTGGAAACTTTACACCCACAAGAATCAACCAAAGTGGACAATTTCAAAACTAGGTTCTCTTCTTCAGGCTCTTTTTTCTCTCTTTTATCACCATGCAGGTAGTCTCATAGGTCCATCTACTGGCAAATTTCCAACCATTTCAGATATAGGAAAGTTTTTTGTCATGGCCCTGTTTATGTATTTTTATATCCATAAGCAGATCTGTGCAGGTCAAGAACCATCTGTCTCTTTTCTTTTTAGTTTGTTATTTTTTATTACAAAATGATTTTATATGTGTATATATTTACATGTATGGCAAACTAGACATTGTTAATGGCAACAACAGAGTGCATGAGAGGGGGCGGGGAGCAATTGTTTCTTTTCTTTTTTTTTGCATTTATTTAAAATATTCCTTAAGGGTGGTAATCGTTTTGGCACATATTTCTGAGTGAAAATGAAAAAGAAAGAAAGTAGTTCAAATGATCCATCCATCCATTTTCTGTACCACTTATCCTACACAGTGTAACAGGGAGCCTGGAAGCCTATCCTAGGGGATTTGAGGCATGAGGTGGGGGACACCATGGACCGGGTGCCAATCCATTGCAGGGCAGAATTGCACACACACTCACAAACCCATTCACAAACTATGGACAATTTGGAGATACTAATCAGCCTATAATGGATGTCTTTGGACTGGGGGAGGAAAACAGAGTACCTAGAGGAAAAACCATAAACATGGGGACAGCATGCAAATCCACACACATGCAGGGTGGAGGTACGAATCAAACCCCAAACCTTGCAAGATAGTTTCTTTATTGTTTGAGTGGAAATCTTGAATTCACTCACTCACTTTCAGTAAGCACGTTATCCAGGTTAGGGTTGTGGTGGAACGCTGAGTGTTGGGTGGGAATACACCTTGGAAGGAATGTCAGTCCATCACAGGGCACCACATTCACACTCTCATCCGCACCACGTGATTTATCTAGCGAACCCAGAGAAAACCCATGCGGACACAGGAAGAATGTGAAAATCAAGAGATGGTTACTTGATGCCAGGATATCTTGTGAATAAATATATCAGCTTTTGTGCATATACACTATATGATGAAAAGGATTATGGACACCTGACCATCACAGAAATATGTGCTTGTTGAACATCCCATTTCAGAATTAGACCCCCCTTTGTTGTTATAATAACACCCACTCTTCTGGTAAAGCTTTCCACTAGATTTTGAAGTGCGGCTGTTGGGATTTGTGTCCATTCATAAAATTGATTTGTATCATCCAGCACGAAAGGTTCTTGACTAGTGTTTTTGATACACATGATAATTTAATCCACGTAATCCGATAAGTAAGATATTGTCTTTTGTTGTGTAAATGTAAATGACCTTGAAAAAAAAGGTCTGTTTTTTTAAATGTATTCATGCAATGAGCATGAGCATATTTTTTCTCCGTTCTCCAGAGCATCTCACTGATCATTTTGGCCCAAATCCACAGAACTAACTTACCTTGTGATCATGTTCCAGTGCCATCATGTGCTCTAGTTCTAAGCCTTGACAGCTAGATAGGATATGAGCAATTAGCACAGATCTGCTCTCACCTCCCTAGCCCCTGTGCCATGATGTCCACAGTCACTAATTGCTTCCACAGCTTAGATTCAGTCATCTGAGAGCTTATTTCATAACTGCCTCAAAGAAGTCAAAATTGATTTTTCTTCTCTCAGAGTGGGGGCTATGATTGGACATTCACCTGACCTCAACTCACTCTGGTGACATTTGTGTGGCAGGGCCCCGGGGAGAGGAATCTAAACTGTTTTAAAGTGTCAGGGGTAGAATTAGTGCCTCGACAGTGCTGTGTGCCTGGGGTCTGTCAGCAGCTACTGTCCCAGCGCTAATTTGAGAAAACAGTCACATCAGGGCAGTTAAAACAGAGTTGTTAGAGTTGTGGCCGTAGTCATGGGGAACGATTTCTACAGACAACCCCAAAGGCCTCCTATTTTTCTCAGCTGAGGAGCACTCGCTCCAGGGTTCTGATTGAACAGCCTGTCAGAGCATGCCATCGATTGGATGGAAAAATGAATGGGACGCATGTTGCCGGAGGGAGGACAGTTTGGAAAACAAGAACACGGAGGTGACAGGAAGGAGCACCGAGCCCCGCTGCCTCTTAAGGACATAAGACGATGAGAAATGGCACGAGGCAGCAACTGTGTTTTTCCACGCTTGCTTTTTTCTAATTTGAAAGAAAGAACATATTTATTTCGACTCAGTTTGGGCATTCATGCAAAGGTGGATAGAGTAATTATTGGAACAAAATGGCACACAAGCCATACACTTTTCTTTTCATAGTCCCACTTAGCTTTGATTACGATAGTGGGTCATGATGTTAACTAATGCTAGATATTTTTTATAAATAAGGAGAAGATTCCCTGTGCAAACTGGTCTTGCTGGCAGTGAGTGTGGTGGAATGGAGTCTCTGGAGGTGGAGAGTTCAGGTTGGATAATCAGTGGATTAAGGGGCCCGTTTTGAGTCAGCAGAATAGTGCTCGGTCCAGGTTTCCTGCAGCCTTTACTCACGTATGGCCCTGAGTTGAATGGAAATGAAGGCCGATTAATTGAAATGGGTGTAGACACTGACGCCAGTGGTAAAGAACAGCAGGAATGAGTGATGGAGACAGACAGGAGGAATCTATAGTACATAAAGTACATTTAAAGTACATATAGTACATTTTGTTTGGCCTTGGTGATGAGGTGATTGACAATAAGTATAACACCTAATCAAAATAGGAACATTTAATAAGAGTGTGTACTTAACTTTATATACTGATAGTAAGTATTATAGTATTGCTGCCCTGAAAGTCACCCATGCAAGATTATTGTACAAGATTATTATATAATAATATTATCAGTTGTGCAGTCAGGAACTGCCACTTACAACGACAGTGTCAACTGTGAAAACTCAGTTGGATGAAAGCTGGATGGTAGAATTTTAGCTTCTGCACTAATGCACAGTAAATATACATAAATAAATAAACAAAAAATAAATACATTTTTTGTTTAACTCTTCTTCAAATGAGCTGTCTAATGGCCATGACCAATATTTTCTCTTCTGCCTGCTGTACAAAGTTTTTGAAGACTGCACTTTTGGCATATTTTTGAGTGATGACTCATGTTAGCATACAGTGCTCCAACATTTGCCAAAAATTAGCATACAGTAATTGCATTATTATGATTGACATACTGTATATCCCCATTGCCTATTGCACAATATACATCCCTGTACATTTTACACATCCATATGCACTGAACAGAAATGAACATGGATACACACATGCCCAGGCACACCAGAAGAAGTACTAGTGGATTTAGCATTCGGTCCATACTCTTATTTGCTCTCTCATTCAACTGTGGAAGAAACTTCGAGTGGAAGCGGGCTCTCTGCAGGCTCTCTAGCTATAATGGCATGAGAGCACATTACATTAATCTGACTAATGATCTATCGCATTGAATAAATAAATCTACAAGAGCAATAATGTACTTTAATAAGAAAAGCTAAAGGCCATTTAGATGAAAAATTACCTCTCAAAAGTCTTAAATCAAAGAATAAATCAGATTTTCCTCAAATTGGTGACAAAGCAATTCATTTGAGGCTGATTTTAATAATCAATCAATTGAATATACTCCCTAAGACGCTTTCTTGAGATGATAAGAGAATAATCACACATAAGTTGTAATAATCATGTGCAGTGTTCGGAGAAGTATTTTATGGGCTGTTGTCCACCATGTTACTAATGTGCATTTTTCTGTCTGCATTTAAGAAAATCTGTGCTTGTTTAAATGATTTTTTCACTTATTAAAATTATGATCCAGTATCAGCTTTTGGTTAACTAAAGATCATAAAACACTTCCCATGATCGTCAGGATAACCAAAAAGTTGGTTGTTCGTATACCAGTAGCTTCTTTCTTTTTCAGGACATTCCATATTATTGTATTGGCTATGCGCAATGCTTATGCAAAGGCTCTGATGGATTTTCCCTCTTTTCTCAGCTTCAAAATGGCTTGCTTTTCTCCCATAGACAGCTCTCTGGGCTTCATGTTGGTTTATCATTTTTAACAACAAATTCAGTCTTCACAGGTGATACATAGGGCTCAACCCAAGAGTAGACATTCAGAGCTATTAATTCTTTAAATAGTCAGTCTAAAAGGGCACACGTGGGCAGCAAGAAACACCTATCAGTCATATGTTCCAATATTGATCACTTGCAAAAAAAAATGGGTGTTCAAACAAAGGTACCATGTTCTAAATTGTTTAGCACATCTAGAACTAAATATGAGGAAATTAAAGCTGAAATTCTGATTTATCATCTTATATTCATATTTTGATCTTAAACCTAAATGTCTTCAATGCTTAGCGAAATAAATAGAATTGGCCTTGCTGTTCCAACAAGTAGGCTGATCAATTTATTTATGTATTCTATTTTCATATCATCACTCGCTTATCACTTAAAATTCTCTCTCTCTCTCTCTCCCCAATAACTGCATATCAATGGCTCAAGCCTCCGTTATAGCTTTAAAATGACGTTTTGGAATTAGCAATGGAAGCTTGAAATGGGATGTGTAATATATTAGTTCCACACACAAGAGCGTTTTAAGGACAAAAACCTGACAAATGTATTGAAATAAAACAACAGAACAATGTCTTAAGGTGTGGTAACTGTGGTATAAGTGGAATAATTTACTCTGGTCCATTGAATTATAAGAAAATAATGCATACCCAAGGTGTAACGGCCACGACACAGAGCTCCGTATTACTAATTTACCTTGGGTGTGCATTATTTTCTAATAATTCAACGGACCGTTGTCAATTATTTCTTACATAAACAGGGTTTGTCTGAATGTGACCCCCGGTAACAAATATTAGCACACAAAATCCATCTTTGATATGTCTAAAATAAATTTGCAAAACAATTGAACGAAGCAAAAGAAGATAATGTGAGTTTCTCTTGTGACCCCATTTGTAAATCAAGCAACCCCTAGTTTGGGAACCCCTGCTTTAATGAGTCAGGAGCTCTCATGAACAGTTTACTGAAATAACTGGATTTTCACAAATACTACATTTCTTATGCAAATGTACGAATACATTAAAAAAAATTGAGGCTCCGTGACAGAGTTACTGATCCTTGCTTCTACATGTGATGTTTATCTGGTTTTGACTTTGTTTTGTCTAGTTAGTGAGTCTTCCTTTGCCTAGTCAAGTCTGTTTGTAAATTGTCTGACCCTTTCTCTGCCTAACATTTCAGATCATATCTGACCATTTCTGCTGTTTTGCTCAATAAAATCCTGCCTGTGAATCCAAACCTGCTTGAGTTTGATAGACTTGAAATGTCATTATTAAAATGGCTTGTGATTTGCTCTGAAAAAGCCCTGCCTGTGATGTGTTAAAGTAACAGGCTGTAATTTTCAGTAATTAGTGGGCTAATTTCCTTCCTTTTTTTCTTTTTGTTCAAAAGCAAACTTGTGCTGTGAAGCACAATGTTGGAGCTCATTTCTCATTTTCTTTAGCTGCACTACACTTCCCACTTATGTCATCTGTCCAAACAATCTGGTGGTAATTTGGAAATGTAAAAAACAGATGTTCTAAATCATTTTGAATTTTTTTTTTTTTTAGCATTTTGAAGTGGACAGTGATTCCCTGAGAAACCACAGGACTGTTAATGAAGCAGCCTAATTGACTTTCACAATTTTAGCCAAATTAGTGTACTGTATTTTGTTTTTTGTACTGTCCACAGCTAGTGATAAAACAGGCTAATAAAAACATTTTTAAATGTCTTGTAGATCAGTGTAATATTGTCAATCCATCAGTGTTGCTTAAAATGTCTACCAGCAAGTCTGACTTAGGTGCAGTCTGTTAGGATTTCACACTCTGAAGTGCAACTATATTACCAGTTCTTCCTCAGTGATGCTTAGTTTGATACTCTTTATGCAGTTATTGAAACAAATCAGTACAGAATGAGATAAAGTTGAATAAATAACTACAGCTCCACAAAAGAGAATATGAGCTGTGACTATTATTCTACTTTAAGCAAGAGAGACAGTGAGAAAGGAGGGTGACAATAGAAACTTTAATATCTGTAAGAGAGAACATCAGCTTATTAAATCTGTCACTTAAACACCTCCAAAGTTTGAGTGTGTTATGAATGATTCCTTTTTATCTTGATTGATCAGTAAGATTAAATGAGTAGTCATAATGCTGAAGAAGAATTGAATTGTGGTCTTAAGTTCCCAACAGTGTCATCCACAGCTTGTATGGAAAAGATACACTCATAAAATTGCATTATTTATAGTGGAGCCTTGGACTAGTGTTGGGTGATGCCACAAGAATATGACATCAGTATACACTCATGGAGCACTTGATTAGGAATACTATACTAATACTGGGTAGGGCCTCCCTTTGATCTCAAAACAGCCTCAGTTCTTAGTGACATGGATTCTGGTCTATGTTGACACAATCACATCATGCAATTGCTGCACATTTTTCAGGTGCATTTTCATGCTGCAAATCTTCCGTTCTTCCACACCTCACAGTTTGATATATAGTGCATTCTGAGATGCTTATCTGGTCATCACAATTGTACAGAGTGGTTATCTGAGTTATTCCAACCTTTCTGCAAGCTCGAACCAACCTAGCCATTCTCCATTGCCCTCTCTCATCTACAAGGCATGTCGGTCTGCAGAACTGCTGCTCAATGAATGTTTTTTTTCTTTGTTGTAACAGTCTGAGCTCTAGAGACTAAGCTCTAGAGACTGCTGTGCGTGAAAATCTCAGGAGATCAGGAGTTATAGAAATACTCAAATCAGCCCATCTGGCACCAACAATCATGCCACAGTCAAAAAGCACTGAGATCAAATTTTTTTGCCCATTTTGAAGCTGCTTGCCCATATCTGCATGATTTTATGCATTGCACTGTTGCCACACGATTGGCTAATTAGATAACTGCATGTATGAGTATGTGCACAGGTGTTCCTAATAAAATGTTCAGTGAGTGTATAGTTTTGCTAACAAACTGCCAGCTAAATTGCAGGGGGGAAAACTGTGGAAAAATTTAATTTGATGGTGTTTTTTTTTAAGTGCAAAAAATAAACCATGTAAATAAATTAACAGTTTTTCGACTTTAAAGTTTCTGTACAATTAAAAAAATATTTTTAAAGATTCAGTACAAATGTTTAACAATTGAAAAAATGTAAAATGTGAATACAAATTGTACAAAAAAGTACTAAATGTGAACATTTAATGATTTTAAAGATTCAGTGCAAAAAATTAACAATTTACAACTTCTCAGGTTCAGAAAAACATTAATATATTTTTTAAAGATTCTGGCCACATTCAAAGACTCAATAAAAGTTTTTTTTTTTTTAAAAAGTAACATTTTAAAGGTTCAGTACAAACTTATAACAGCTAATTCAGGGTCTTCCAGAGTTTGGAACTGTTACAAAATATTGACAAAAAGTGTTATTGTGTCATAATTTATCACAATATACGTATTATCTCATCATATTGCCCAGCCATATTCATATTAATCTTTAGTGAATAACAACAGCTGTTTGAATGGGTTTAGCTGACACTTAAATGTTCTCTAAATCCCAGCCAAAATAGAGAACTGTATTGTTATAATAGTTTAAATAGTTATTGTTGTACAGGACATCTCAGAAGTCCCCATACTGTATATAGGGGACTATGTACTGTATGCCAGCACCACAGCAGTTGTGCCTTCTTCAGTGGATGTTTGTGGATGTTCACTTCTTGATTGGAATGCAACATGTCCAGTCTTTTTGAATTTGTTATTACTGTAAGTTGTGTGTGATGTGCTTGTCAAGTTTTCTGTTAAAGTCCATCGCAGCCTTGCAACAGCTTCCTGATCCAGCCATGAGAATGATTTCAATGCGTTCTTCTTTTGTCAAAGTCATTCTTAAATGATATCAGAAACAAAAATGTATGTAAAGTAAGTATGGAAAATTTTGGAAGACATTTTGCTATAAACGTGTTAATTTCCCCAATGTATGGCGACTTTTGGAACACACTAAAGGGATAGTTTGATTTATTCTATATTAAAGTGTACAGCTATGTGGGCAGCTATGTTAGAACCTGTGCTCTTGTTATTTGGTGTCCAAAGAGGGATTTGATCTGTTTCCAAAAGTTCTTTGAACAATGATATTGCCCTTGTATTATAGACTACAAAGACCGGAAGCTTTCACAAGTATTAGAATGAGGAAGTCTGCAAATGTGCTAATTGTAGCCTTTTCCTTGAAGATATCACAAAGGGACCGTGAGTGTAGGCCACATGGTTAAGTGTTGATTTGTGTGATTTTAGCAAAAATATATGGCAATAACTATCCTCTTTTTCGTTCAAAAGGATTTGCCTTTAATTACATTAAAGGTTAGCCATCTGTATACAGAATAATAATAGACTATTCATTTCCATCTATTTTAAGTCATGATTAAAGTGTTGTCCTAACGCAAGTACTGTAACTGTCCTTTGAAAGTAATTTAGTCCACTATGAGATTTTATAAGTTTATATATTTCCTCTAATATTTTTGTGTGCTTCTGTACAGTTTCAACAACAATATGTGACTCAAGCATGAGCTGTGATGTTCAATTTATGAACCAAATGCAAATTTACTCAGATAACTGGGCTTTTTGTTGCCATGGCAACCTGTCAGGTCATGAGTTGGCGTGCTGTAGGTGGACCTGTTGATCTCGGGGTCCCGCTGCTTTAATGTCAAGGATTACCATCTGTCTGAAGAAAAAGGGATTTCTTGTCTGTTTGTTCTGAAGAATATATTAATTAATCTGGTTATTTTATATTTTTTCTTATCTAACATTCAACATTAAGGAAAGTTAGAAGAACAATGGACAACAACCTTGCCATGTCAAAACTGTAGCGGCAGCGGAACATGTGTTGCTTTGCATTAAAAATGTAAATATTGGTGCTCCTGACTGAGATGTGGATAGTGTAAAGTGCTTGCTGGCTTTAGTATGTATGTTCAACTGTGAAACCTTTTGAAAATGATGAATCTAGGTGTCACAGCCACTCCTCACATCTGACCGTTTGCTTGGTGCAATTTACTCAACCCCATTCTAGCTATTACCCAGAGAGAGCCATCAGACAAGTGGATGCTCCTGACACTTTTGCTAGAAGATGCTGAGATCCCATTCGATCCAGGCACCAGTTGGGAGCTGTGCCAGTGCAATGTGTAGCCACGGCCAACTCTCAGTTTTTCTTCCTTCCCCTGGCAGCACCCTGCAGAGACGGTAATTGCACTGAGCATGCTGAGGAAAGACAGTCTCATTTTTAAAAGTGATAGACACAAGCTACTTACCACTCATTGTCATTTGCCTCCCTTGACGCCAACATTTATGATGTTACAAGTGGATACTTGGCATCAACTGCTGTCATGCCATGTTAACCTCTACAGATATGTGGTCGACCTGATCTGACACAACATTGGCAGGAATCATAACAATCAAAAGCAGTTTTACTGAGTTCAAACTATAAGCTACATAGAATGATAAAAGTACTCACATCATTCATGATACTTAACAAACTTTTGTTAAGTACCACTTTTGATTTAACAGTGTTGAATTTACACTCTACATTGTTTATATATGTCAATTGGACACAAATGAACACTCTGGGGGTTCATTCAACACTAATATGACCTTGTATCAGAGAAATGTATATTGTTATATATCTATATCAGTTGCCCTGCGATGGATTGGCAATCTGTCCAGGGTGTACCCCGCCTTGTGCCCGATGCTTCCTGGGATAGGCTCAAGATTCCCCGCGACCCTGAAGAAGGAGTAAGCAGTAGAAGGTGGATGGATGGATAGATCTATATTAGTATCATATTGTCATGCCATTTTTTATTCATGCATTTTTTACAAAATGTAAAATGTGTCAATTATTTTGCCACTATGCAATCTTGCTTATTAGTTAAGTCAAGTGGGTTTTTATTGTCATTCCTTTATATAGCTTGTATACATTGGAATGTCAAAATGTCATTTCTCCAGGACCATGGTGCAAAACATAACAGTACGCAAGACTACGTAAAATACACAACAGTGTGAGATGAGTGCAGGACAATAAATACACAAAACAGAATAAAAAATACACAGTCCAATAAATACACAAAACATGGGCTGTGCAATTATTGTGACAGTCTTCAAATTCTGTTTGCCTAAATACATATTAAATGTATAAAATTTTTGCGTATAATACAGCATGACTTAAATTTCATTCAAATCTGATTGGTCATGTTGCAATGTTGATCAAAATGTTGAATAATTTTCTACAACAGTAGCAGTCTTTTTTTTAAGTTTTAATGTATTTATTCATTTTCATATGATTCATTTACATGTGATTCATTTTCATGTGATTAATTTACGTGATTCATTTTCATGTGATTCATTTTCATGTGATTCATATTCATGTGATTAATTTACATGTGATTCATTTACCTTTTCTCTCCTCCTTTCCCTTTCCCAAATATTTCATTGAGAAGAAAAAAAAACACCAAAAAATAAATCATGTCTACTCAATAGCTGTCGCTGGTTATATAAAAATTATAAAACCCAAGAACAGACACAAAAATTTAAGTGGGAAGTGTCAGTAACTCCATCATTACAGATTGATTCAGAGTACGAGGGTTAGACCGATCCAAGTTTGGGTCAATTACACAATTTAAATCTCCATCTAAAATCAGCAGGTAAGTATTTAAAAAAGGGAGATTGCTCAACAGTCTATTAGCAAATTCCACATCATACCGTTCGCATCAGCAATAACATTAGTGAACGAAAACATTTTGTCAATTAAAATACCGACCCTCTTGCTTTCAAAGATGTTTCAAATGTGTAAAAACCTTAGATCTCTTGACAGGATTACCCATACCTCTGACATTCCAACTAATAAATCTAAAAAAAAAGCATGCCTATCCCAGCTATGCTGGGATCCATATTACTACTAACCATTTAAATAAAGTAAACCATAGGAATATAAATAGCCAATTAG
>JAOUWY010000076.1:14270250-14287557 GCA_025728095.1 Prietella phreatophila | reverse complement strand
TTTTTGTTGTTATTCTGTCTCTCACTGTTCAAATAAATCTACCATTAAAATTATAGACTGATCATTTCTTTGTCAGTTGGCAAACATACAAAATCAGCAGGGGATCAAATCATTTTTTCCCTCACTGTAGGTCCAGAATATACACACAGTTGTCATGTGAAGGAGGTTAGGACGGATGCAAATGCAGATAAGTGCTTTATTATAGTACAGAGAGGCAGAGAAATCCAAAGCATGAAACATAGGCGTAGTGAAACAGGCAAATAAAACGATCGGCAAATTGGCATAAACGAGGTAAAATGAGAATCGAAAAAATGGGGAACATGGTCAAAACTATGGCACAGAAACAAGGAACAAAGGCTTGGCACAGTGATAAAACTCAATACTTCGTGATGAACAAAGAGACACGAGGGGTTTAAATACTAAATTAAATCAAGGGTGAAACACACAAAAACAGCTGAGTACAATGATGACACATAAGGGAAACACCCAACAACCATACAGGGACAGAGACAGGAGAGGAATCATAATAAACGCACGTGTCAAACATTAACAAAGTCAATGTCAATGAAATCCAGAAGTGCGCTTCGAGCTTCAGGAAGGGAAATCATGACAACAGTGAAAAGTTACTACTATAGGTTTAACTGAACGCTGGAGATTTTAATATTAATGCACTTGTAAACCAGATTCTCCAATGTGAATTTAAATACCACACAAACATTTGTTATATGTTATATTTGTATAATCTTTCATTTTAACTGTGCCATCTATGATTTGTTTCCTTCTTTCGGATTTTGAATGGCATTGATTTTAGCTGTAGTAGTGAGTGACATTTCCAGGTGATGACTGTACAGTTTGTTCTAGTATAACACCTTTGCAAGGTTTATTAAAGGCTGTTTTTGCTTTCGTCAGTTGATAAAGGGCAGTTCACGGTGCCATAATCTCCCACCACGCTCTTTAAACGTGGTGAGATCACACAGCAAAAATGTCAAATGATTAACCGTCGTTCATCCTTTTTATTACAGAATTAGGTAGTCTGTAATACATCACTGGCAGCTGAAGCAGCTGCACAACATATTCCTAACTCACAATGATTTAGAATTCACACAGGAGCCACTATACAAACGTTTCATATTGTTATCGATGTCCAGCTCTGAGCCTACGAATAATGCGTTTGCCAAAATGTAGTAAGAGTCTGTATTTAGGAAGAAACTGTCATTCCGTCTATGAATGAAAGCGTTTTATTTGCTCAGCATGCTCTTTAAAGAGTTTGTCATTGAATCAGTGGAGATTTCAGATCTATCCATGACAGCAATGTGTTCTTTTTTTTTTTATCTTATATTGATTTTATCTTTTGATTTTATCTTTATTTTTTATCTCTTTTTTTCCCACCCTCACAGCTCCTTTCATGATAGGTATTTAAAGCACTAATTAAGAGCATGCACTGAAATACTGTGACTAGCAACCAAATGCAAGCAGGTTCAAATTCTTCACCCCTTTCCTCCTTCAGCATGGCAGCTCAAGAGGAATCGAGGGGTCTTCAGCGGGCCCTGCTGTGCTGTGAGGTTCTTTGTGCGTTATAAATGTGTGCATTGTATAAGAAACACAATCAGCTATTTTCGAAACAGATCACCACGCATGAGAAAATGGATTTTAACCTAGCAGGCTTTCTGTGTCTGAATGCTAAATGGTCCAGCGTATCATTGCATCCATTATCATTTGTTTCCCACATTTACTGTTTATATGTTTAGGCTTTATACGTTTCCATCACCAAACACATTTGCACTCAGCCTTCACGCCCGCGACTGATTTATGGCTATGATTTGACTGAGAGAAGGCAAGTAGGAAATTGAAAAAATGGCGGCCGCAGATTGGAAATTCAGAGTTGATTATAAACTGCGAGGAGAAACAAAAAAGGTGCACATTCCTGGTTGTTGTTTTTTTTTACCTCCGCACGAAAAACGCAGCAGGTGTTTCTGACAGGTGTCTGATTGTGGCTCCCTAGTAGACATTAAAATAGCAAACAAATTGAGGCAGCGTTTGTGCGGAGCTCTTGAATGGAATTGTGGCTCACAGATGCTGTTATATGATCACTGAATGCAGTGAGTGAATAGCACAGGTGCTGTGCAGAGACTGATAGCCAGACACACCGCTTCTAGGTTGTCACACAAATCCTTGCGAGCCAATGCATTCCATATTGTCTGAATGATTTCCGATAGAGGTGAAATAAGGTTAATGTCTCATTTAGTAGTAATGCTCATGCTCATTAAAAAGTGCTTTAGATCCATTACGTGTTACTCTTGAAGTAGTATTAAAAACACATTTGCAATAAACAAACAAATTCTTGTAAAATGTATAAGTGTATCATTTTTTATTCAACAGTAACAGTAGTATCTGTGATCATGGCATAAAATTCGGTTTATCAGGCCAGTGCAGGGTGATGGATAAGATCACAGACAGCACTGAGTGCAACTTCAGCATCCTGAGTGCCATTGACCCTGCTGAGAGGATGACATATCCTGTCAGCTCTCTTCATCCTGATGTCCTCATTATACTCCTCTTCCTTCTCCTGTCCTGCTGATGTGCTTCCTGAGACAGGAACCTGCGCCTTCTGATTCTGAATAAGAGTGAGAAATGTGCCATTACTCTTTCTTGAGCATGAAGCATTGCATTAAGTGGAAAGTACTTAAATAACTGTACTTAACCTAATCACTTTAGGGGATTTGTGATTTACCTGAGTATAATTAAGCAATATCTCATGAGTAAGAGCGTGGTTATAGTGAATATCAGCATGGCTGTGATTTGGCCGTAAGGACAAACCTACAGTGCGAGTGCTGTAGCTAATCACAGCTGTGCCAATAGTCAGTATAACTGCATGATTGCGAGTGCAATGTTGTTTTTATACATCAGCTCTATAAACAATTCATATTTAAAACATATATTAGCCATATTTAAAACATTCAAACCAGAGTGTTTGGATGCCACAATTAAAAAAGTCTTCTCTACATAGGGATCGCCTTTTAGTCTCATTGGTTCTTAGCCCTGATCCTAACCTTAACTTTGACAACTTTTTGTGCAAATTGTCTCATGCAACATCTTATGAAATTGAGCAAAATGAAGTGCAAGACAATGTTCAGACTTTCAAGACTTCACAATTTCACTTTGACAAATATATTTTTTTGACTTTCACTTTTTACTAATTATCTGGATGGACTAGTATAGTATACAAGCGAAGCTGATGATCCTCTGAAGGTAACTTCTCACATTTTACCAAGATGTGAGTAGGATGGTTGTATTTTCAGGCTTCTTTCTTAAAATCTTTGAAGTATGTATCATATACAAATGTCTTTTTAGATTATTGAAGGTGACACTGTGCTAACTACTTGAAGCTCCACTTGTGTTTTTTTTTTTTTTGTTTGTATTTTTTTTTTTTTGCAGATTTAATGCTTGAAAAGTGGTGAGAGTAATACTATTTAAAAAATTGACAAGAAGTTGTATAATTTCATGTAGAAAATAGGGATCCTACTGGCTGGTATTTCTTTAAGTTCTCCTTGTGTTCATGATTGCCAGTTCCCACCCACTGTATAAATCTGAGTGCAAATCTCATGCAAAATTTTAAATATTATTAAGATACAGTGTGGGTTTTCTCAGGGTTTAGCAGTTTCCTCTATCCTCCCATAAAACATGGTGGAATTGTCCCTATGTGTGAATGTGTGGCGTTCAATTCAGGAAGTATTCCCGCCTCCCAGTCTAATGATTTGGTCTCCAGATAAATGTATCAATGAATGAACTAACAAAACCTATAACCCATCTCTATCCCTAACTTTAACTATTTGCAACTTTTCATATAAGTTGGCTTGGGTAAATTATTCCATCCCAATATGTGCCCATAATTCCTCGACACATTTTTCAGTCTGAATAGACAACTTCTGTATTAGTATACACTCATGATTGGCTAGCTTAACTCTAAACTAAAAAACAGCAAGGACTAACTCATCCTTCCCACCCCAATGACAGCATTGTCAATCACTACTGTGAAATAATCCTCTGCCTGCATAGGATTCATCCCCTCCTGTGAAGAGTAGATAACAGTGCACCTCTATCCACCTGAATGGCATCAAACGCTAAATCTGTCTATCGCAGTCACGTCAGGAGACTGACAGTGGTCTAATCACCATCCTGCTGCCGTGTCATAACGAGCGCCAGCTCTATTGACCGAGGCATGTATGGTGTTGAGGCTGAATATGTAGGGGTTGCGAGTTTTCTCGTGAAGGAGTCATTAGCTGCTGGTTCAACCATGAACCATGGTAATGGCCTTCGCTAATGAAGGAACATCACTTGCAGCATTCGAAAATGTGTTTTACTTTGGTGAGGTATGCTTGGCAGAAAGGTTACAATTTTGAGGAGTCATAAGCCACTGCCTCAGATTGAACCTTAGTACACTGATGTAGTCCAAACATTCAGCATTTGGCAATTTGCTGTTACAGCAGGTGGATGTGTGTGCAGTGTGTTGTTCTCTCGTGCATATGCTGCTGAATTGTTGTGTAGATCTTATGAGAAACTACAGACTACAGAAATTTTGGTCACAAATACAACCCCAATTCCAAAAAAAGTTGGGATGCTGTGTAAAATGTAAATAAAAACAGAATGCAATGATTTGTAAATCTTATAAACCCATATGTTATTCACAATAGAACATAGAAAACATATCAAATGTTCAAACTGGGTAAACGTAGCATTTAAAAAAAATGAATTTGATGGCCTCAACACATCTCAAAAAAGTTGGGATGGGGAAACAAAAGGCTCGAAATTAAGTGTTACTAAAAGAAACAGCTGGACTAATTAGTTGCACTTTTTTTCCTAAATCTGTTTCTTTTTACACTTACTTTAAACATTTGATATGTTTTCTATGTTATATTGTTAGTAACATATGGGTTTATGAGATGTGCAACTCATTCTGTTTTAATTTACTTTTTACACAGCATCCCAACCTTTTTTGGCATTGGGGCTATATTAGTTGGATTAAATTACATTTTTCTCTTCTACCGCTTACCCCTTTTCAGGGTCGTGGAAAACTTAAAATATATTTAAAAAATATTTGTAAGAACATACTCTAGTCAGTAATCAAGTGTGATGTCTGTTGTTTAGAAAAATGACCCTATTCACCTGTAGTGTCTTGTCTAACTCTGAAATGTAGTAATGAATTGAAATCTGGTTATATTTTGTCTGTTAGTATTGCACTGTCCATTTCATGTTTGCCGTGCTTGGCACTGTACAGTGAAAAAGCAAAATTCCATGTTTTAACATGAATGTCATATCTTCCCTGTGCTTCCTCAGGAGCTACCCAGATAATAACAGGTATAATTTATTTCTTCTTTAATATTGTAATAATTGTATTTGCTTTTTTGAGAGTTTGTACAGTGCATTGTTGGCTTGTCTATTTGCATGCCCTCCAACTAAAAGATTAAATACCATACACATGCCTGCTGTTTCTGACATTTATAGTATTGTAACTCAAAATGTATTTCAGCTCTATTCAGTAACCTTCCCTTTCAGATGAGTTTATAAGTGTCACAGTTTAAATGGTTTAAGAAGAATTTCAAGTTCTTTTGAAGGGTGTTGGGGGAAGTAGCTCAGTGTTTCTCAGGGAGCGGATCCTCCTGGTGCAAAATAGCCAAGGCCAAGGAAAATGAATGAGTTGACCCAGCAACCCTGTGGGAGAATGTATTTCTACTAGAGATAAATGGAAACATTCATGTTAACATTCACATCAACTGATGCCTATTCAACCCCAATTCCAAAAAAGTTGGGATGCTGTGTAAAATGTAAATAAATGTAAATTAAAACAGAATGCAGTGATTTGCAAATCTTATAAACCCATATGTTATTCACAGTAGAACATAGAAAACATAACATTTTTAAACTGGGTAAATATATACGATTTTAAGAAAAAAATTTGGTCTTTTTGAATTTGATGGCTACAACGCATCTCATAAAAGTTGGTACAGGGCAACAAAAGGCTGAAAGTGTTACTGTAAGTGTTACTAAAAAAACAGCTGGAGGAACATTTTGCAACTATTTAAGTTAATTGGCAACAGGTCAGTAACATGATTGGGTATAAAAAGAGTATCTTTGAGAGACAGAGTCTCTCAGAAGTAAAGATGGGATGGTATCTGGATGGAAGCATATGTTGCTCTAAACCTTTATATACATTTCAGCATTGATGGTGCCTTTACAGATGTGCAAGCTGCCCTTTCTATAGGCACTAATGCACCCCCATACCATCAGAGATACAGGCTTTTGAACTGAGTGCTGATATAAAGCCAGATGGTCCCCTTCCTCTTTAGTCCTCTTTAGTTTACAGGCCGTGGAGTCCATGGTTTCCACAAAGTATTTAAGATTTCGATTCGTTTCCACTTTGCCTCAGTCCATTTTAATTGAGCTTTTGTCGAGAGAATATGGCGGCGTTTCTGAATCATGTTCACATATGGCTTCTTCTTTGCATGATAGTGCTTTAACCAACATTTGTGGATGGCACTGCAAACTGTGTTCACAGACAATGTGTTCTGGAAGTGTTCTAAGCCCATGCAATGATTTCCATTACACAATCATGCCTTTTTTTAATGCAGTGCCACATGAAAGCCCAAAGATCATGGGCATGCAATATTACTTGCTTTTCCAGCCTTTTGTTGTCCTTGTCCCAACTTTTTTGAGATGTGTTGTGGCCTTCAAATTCCAAATTACCTTATTTGTTGTCTTAAAATTGTTCATTTACTCAGTTTACTTGTTTCATATGTTTTCTATGTTCTATTGTGAATAATATATGGGCTTATGAGATTTGCAAATCATTGCATTTACATTTATTGCAATTTACATTTATTTACATTTTACACAGTGTCCCAACTTTTTTGGAATTGGAGTTGTACAATCTATGTAGAGCATTTCCTCCACAATAACCATGGTGGTGAAGCAAAAGATTACAGTGTTCTCCCACACATGCCCAGGGTGTTTTGTGCACCTCACTACCGAGTACAAGTGTATTCACAGAGCACACATGAATAGGTCAATTTCAGTACCATTTCAATCAATTTTAGGCAGTGCAGCAACAAACAGTAGAGAATGAAAATACTTTTCAATCCTGATCAATTTTGGCTGGCTGTCACTAGAAAGATCAGGACCTAGTCTTTATGAAATACATTCCAGACCTGAATGGATTGGCATCTTAGTACTTCTTAATGTATTATCTTTGGTTTAAAATATGAAGGACAAACTCTCGTTCTTTGTACTCCTTCATGAAGGAAAATATTCACTCAATATTCCATTCGTAACTGCAGCATTCTCACCTTTATGACATTTATTCTGGCAAGCAGCATTTGTGTAGAAGATCACACTTTGTTTAGGTCAATACACTATATTGCCAAAGGTATGTGGACAACAGACCATCACACCTATATCTGGGTCTTGCACAAACTGTTGCCACAGAGTTGGAAGCAGAAGTGTACAGTATAGTATGTTTTTGTACACTGTAGCATTAGGTGTCAGAACACATAGTGCACCACACTTTGATGCGTATGGAGCTGCATTGCCGCAGACCCGTCAGTGTGCCCATGCTGACCCCTGTCCACCATCAAAAGTGCCTACAATGGGCACGTGATCATCAGAACTGGACCATGGAGCAATAGAAGAAGGTTGCCTACCTGGGGATGAGAGGCATCAGGATGCACTATGGGAAGAACACAAGCTGTCAGAAGCAGATTGATGTTCTGGGCAGTGTTCTGCTGGGAAACCTTGAGTCCTGGTATTCATGTGGATTTAACTTTGACACATACCACCTACCTCAACATTTATGAGGGCCAGTACACCCCTTCATGGCAATGGTTTTCCCATGCCTCTTTCAGTAGGATAATGCTTCCTGAAACACTGCCAAAATTGTTCAAGAAAGGTTTTAGGAACATGACAAAGAGTTTAAGGTGTTGACTAGGCCTCCAAATTCCCCAGATGTCAATTGAGCATCTGTAGGATGTGCTAGACAAGCAAGCCCAATTCATAGAGACTCCACTTGCAACTTCTAGAACATAAAGGATCTGCTGCTAATATCTTGGTACCAGATGCCATAGCACACCTCCAGAGGTCTTGTAGACTTCATGTCTTGACAGGTCAGAGCTGACCTGAACCTCTACCAAAGTAATATGAAGACCAAATTGTGGAGAAAGAATGGACCTTCTCATGATCCAAAACATACAAGCTCATCCATCAAGCATGGTGGAGGTAGTGTCATGGTTTTGGCTTGCATGGCTTATTCTGGAATGGGCTCTCGAATAATTATTCATGATTTAACTCATGATGGTAGCAGCAGAAGGAATTCAGTTATCTACAGAAGACAGTCTGTCTCCCTATTTACAGAGAAGTGCATCCACTCTAATTGGGAGGATCTTCATCATGCAGCAAGAGAAAAAGCACTGCCAACTTAACAAAGGACTTCATCGAGGGGAAAAGTGGAAGGTTTTAGACTGACCAAGTCAATCACTAGAATTTAACCCAGTTGAGCATGCATTTCGCCTCCTGAAGAGGAAACTGAGGGAGAAACGGCCCAAAACAAACAACTGTAATAAGCTGAAGTACAAGTCTGGTAAAGCAACACAAAATAAAATTGCAACAGTTTGATGATATCACTGGGTCACCAGCTTGATGCAGTTATTGGGTAGGTTGCCACCAAAGGTGCTATGTTTTAAGTTGTTTAACATGTCTAGGTGTAAATATCAGGAAATTAAAGATTAAACTCTGATCTATAGTCTCATATTCATATTTTTCTCAAACCCAAATGTCTTCAATGTATAGCAAAAAAAGAAAACAATAGGATTGGATTGCCATTCCTAAAACTTTCAGAGGGCACTGTAGATAATAAAATGAAATCACTCACTAAATATGATAATATAATAACATAATAAAACATGTTAATAATGCATTATACATTAAATAATATTTACTTTTGGGGATTATATACATGCAGTTATTGAATCAAGCACTTAATAAAAACTCATGTTTTAGCCATTATCTTATGCAATTCATTTATTCCTTTTCATTGGAGAGTGTCTGATTAAGCAGGCACATTTTAATCAAATCTTTAAAAACCATGAAGTGATGACAGCACAGCTAATTTGCATCCTGACCACACATTTCAATTATACTTTTACATTCACAAGCAGACACACTGTATTTAATACAGTATATAATGTTATGCCCACAGTATTAACCACATAATTAACATCTCTACTGATCCTGATTGTTTCAGATCAAGTGAGGGTTTTGTTCTCAGGTTGAATGTTAGAAGGATTTAGAGCTGTGGTTTGTAGTGAGATGGGATCAGAACAGCAGGCTTTCCTTTGAGGATTGATGAAGGGGTTTGTGTGCTGCTCCTCCTCCCCCTTTCCCTTACTCAAGCACAGACACCACTAACCACTTCTCTGACCCTTACCTGGTTCTCTTGCTTGTTCATCCATTAAAGGATAAATCCAGGCCACTGCATTCTTTTTCAGCAGGACCTACTAGCCACACTGAACTGAGTTCTTGCTTGACAGTTGATGCAGCCGTGACCCTACTTTGAATGGACAAGACAATGCATGTTCCTAAAGGAGCTCTTCTTCTCTTGAGCAGGTTGACTTATTAATCAACACTTTTCTATCATGCACACTTTACGCAGCCCAGGTATTAACCTGTTTCAGTTACAGTATACACTATATTACTTGATGATGATAGCCAGGTTTGTGGACACCTGACCATCACACCCATATGTGGTTTGTCCCCAAACTGGTGCCACAAAGTTGGAAGCACACAATTGTATAGGATGCCTTTGTATGCTGTAGCATTACAATTTCCCTTCACTGGAACTAAGAGGCCAAAACCTGCTTCAGCATGACAATGCCACTCTGCACAAAGTGATGTCCATGAAGACTTGTTTTGCCAAGTTTGGAGTGGAAGAACTTGAGTGGCCTGCACAGAGCATTGACCACAACCTCACTCCTTTTGGACCTTTGGGATGAACTGGAACGCTGACTGCACCCGAGCCTCCTCATCCTATATCAATGCCTGACCTCATTAAAGTTTTTATGGCTGAATGAGCACACATTCCCACAGTCACACTCCAAAATCTAGTGGGAAAGCTTCTCAGAAGAGTAGAGGTTATTAAAACAGCAAAGGGGGACTAAATCTGGAATAGGATATTCAAAATGTACATTTGAGTGTTATGGTCAGGTCTCCTGTCACTTGGAGGTACACTCTATGTGCCCATACGTATGAACTCACAGATGCCCATGATTGGTCGGGGTGCTGTGATTGATAAAATAGAGACAATATGCCACCCCTCCCTAAAAGCACAGACAATTTTGCTCTCTTGGGCTTCTGGCCACAGACGGCTGTGATGAATGCTGAGGAAAAACACTTTTCTGTTGCTCCACTTGGGATCCCTGGTGTTAGCTTCCACTTTTAAGATTTGTTTTGTTTCAGGGCTACCAAAACATTACTGGGCAACAAGCTGGAGCTTTTACTACTTGCCTTGAGGTCATACATCAGAAATACTGTCATGATATTTGGTGCATTGCCTGATATAGTCATTCCTTCTTCATTTTATGCTACTTTTAGAGATCCATGTGGCATTATGGTGACTCATATTAGATTGGTTGAATGGTGAATAACCTCTTGAAGTCACAGGACCTCTCAAAGAGTCTAAACGTACATTCCTCACTTTCATAACTAGATACCTATTACCCTACCCTATTCCACTGTAGTGTCTCAATGATGCATAGTCATTACCAAATAATTATGTTGGGTTCAAGACCACCTTAGCCAAGACTGCATCAAACCAGGACCATAGGGGAGCATGGTGGCTTAGTGGTTAGCGCTTAGTAC
Organism: Prietella phreatophila; assembly: GCA_025728095.1. Classification (NCBI taxonomy): domain Eukaryota; kingdom Metazoa; phylum Chordata; class Actinopteri; order Siluriformes; family Ictaluridae; genus Prietella; species Prietella phreatophila. The sequence continues at coordinate 14,276,655 of JAOUWY010000076.1, read as the reverse complement.
ATTTACCTCACACATCCAGGGTTGGGGGTTTGATTCCTGCCGCCCTAGGTGTGTGGATATTGAATGTTCTCCCTGTGCTTTGTGAGTTTCATCTGGGTACTCTGGTTTCCTCCCCCAGTCAAAAGACCCGCTCTTCAGTCATCAATAGTGTGTGAATGGGTGTCTTAGTGTATGTGCGATTGGGACCTGCAATGAGTTGGCACACCGGCCAGGCTCCAGTCTCCTCGATTCCCTGTGTAGTATAATCAGTGTAGAAAATGGATGGATGGATGTCGGGTGGTGTTGAAAAAATATTCTTCATAGATCAAGACCAAGACAACCAAGTTTATGACAAGACCAAGACGATTGATATTTGGTCTTAAGACTAAGACTGGTCTCGAGTACCACAACACTACTGAATAATATGCTTGAAGATTAATAGCTGAATAATATACATCATTACGCACGTGGTAGTGGATTGGGCTCTGCAAGTCGAGCTTAGAAATAGCTCTTAAATGCAGAAATGTTGAGGATTATCCAAAGCCTAAAACACATCTGTCTTTATTTATCTAAATATCATAGCTCAGTCATCTCAAGAACAAACGCCTTTGGTGGATTCAATAATCCAGCATTTTTAGAGGAAAACAGAAGAAGAGAATTAAACCGTTTTATTGGATTTGTTCTCAAGAATATTCCCCAGCAGACAGTGGGCTGAAACCTTTTCCTGAGCCATTGACAGTCTTTCAAGCCAAGCCTGGAGGTTTCATTTATTTATTTATGTTTTCTTTTTATTTTTTACCTTCCTCAGCCGTGCCAGTGTGGCAGTCTGAATCCCAGAGTCACGGATGTTTAACCTGAGGCACGGTCGCAGTTTGTGGAAGCACAGCATATCTCTTGTGTCTATGACACCCCGTGCCTGCTGTGCTCGCTAATACCCATTCATAAAGAAAGCAATATTATATCCAACATTCCCACATGAGCAGGACATAATAATGTTGTTTACTTGCTTTATTTCCAGTGGTGGTGTGTTATACTGCACCTAGTCCAGGTGATTTGTGAATCATGTTAGCCAAGCTGTTTTCTCATTTATTTATTTATTTTTGTACCTGTCGAAGTGGGAAAATTGATTCGGTTTTTGTAGTCTTAAACATCAAAAGGGGTTCTAGTTGGCTGATTGCTCGATCTTGCAAATTTGTATTGCTTGTTTACTTTCCAGCTATCGTTAAAGGTTGCTTTTCTTATTGTGTGGGAGTTTGAGGTATTTAAAAGCATTCTGGCAGTTTTTGGCTGTAGGAATGTAAATCTAAACAAAGTGGATGTGCTTTCTCTAAACAGAAAAAAAATCAGTTGTGAGCATGAACATGAGCTGATATGATTGAGAGTGTTGCTGATTCTAATTAGCAACAGTTGTAAAAGGTTAGACTTAGTGTGTGGGAGAAGGTAGGTGGTTATGTTTATGCTTGTGTTTGTGTGTGTGTGTGTGTGTGTGTGTGTGTAGGCTTACATCGCAAGCAGATATTATGCCATCAAGAGCTTAGTGTTGATTGCCAGCCTCCATCACCATGTGTTTAGATGGAGAGGTCCGATAAAGTTCTGCCTTGAGCGGCAATTACCAGTTCTCTTCTCCCCGCTGTGATCTGCAGGCTTGTAGCGCAGCTGCCTCACACTCACCAGTTAAACACACGGCCGTGTAAAATCAATACGTCCAGAACACCAGGTTTTTAACATTCCCTGTGCAATTTCTAGCTTTTCTCTCTATGTACAGTGCTTGGCAAGCTTGTTATAAAGTATGTTTTAATACCAAACTAGAACATCATTTGTATCACTTTTACCATCTTATAACAAAAATTGGTGTAGTAAATTCACCATCCTTAGTATTTCCATAGTTTAAAAAATTGTCTACATAGTACATGATTGTTTAAAGAAATAACATTGTAGATATTGTGAGCTTTCGGTTTCTTCCATTCCTGTAAGTGTATTAGTATGATAGTAAATCAAACTCTTTCTAACATTTCCATTGATCCATCTTTGAAATGGCCACTTTCTTAAATGCCTAAAGAAAATGGGGTTGCATAAATAATAGTACAGTTATACTGATTTTACTATTTTTTCCTGTCCTTTATAAAGTTTGTTTATATTTTGCTGTTTCCATTACCATATCTGTAGCTGTGGTTTTTTTTTTGTCTCATCCTACGCTGTCCTCCTATTGGTGGCTTTTAGACAAGTGTCCTGGCATTAGAAATGGCTTACATTGCCAGAACATTTGTTGTCTGTCTTTGGTCATGATTGCATTAAATCAGCTTCCGGTGTGCACATTGTGTTATTTGCTTGAAGGCAATCCATCTGATTACCAAAGAATAATTTTACGACGTGTGATCAAGTAAAAAAAATAAAAAAACCCAACAAAATCATAGTCTATGAGCACAGTATAAAAAAAACCAAGACTTAAAAGTACGAACATTCAGGAGGGTTTTGTTTGTTCGTCTGTTTGTTTTTGGTTGTTTGTTTATTAAATATATTATGCTGTAAAAGTACATAATAGTAGGAAAGTCTGTCTTATTAAGGTTTTGTCCCATTTTCTGCACTAATGCAGCCTCACTAATATATCATGTTTAAGATTTTTTTCATTGTTATGATCCAAAGTAGTAAGATATTCTAGGAAGTTTTAAAATGCAGGAATCCTAAAAGGGTGAATGTTGTATGAATATCTTGTGTTATCTTCCTTTGGCTGTACAGCACAGGGTCAGAACCTGGTGACGGCAAACGTGTCCGTGATTGAGGGTGAAACGGCCACCATCAGCTGCCGGGTGAAAAACAACGATGACTCGGTCATCCAGCTCCTCAACCCTAACAGACAGACCATTTACTTCCGAGACGTCAGACGTAAGAATCGCTTCCTACTTTCATTCACATCAGGCACAGATATCTAGATGTAGGCAAGTTTATTTTTTTTATACCATCTTCTCTTCTTTCTCTTAAACCAATATTTCCGGTCTACAGAGCAGTTATATTTTGTTTGCCCTGCTCACAGCCTTGGGCAATTCATCCTTTGCCTTCTCTTTAAGCCGACCATGAACATTTCTTATTATTGGCAAGTGTAGCAAAGCATAGCGTTGTTGACAAGGTCCTTCTAACAACTGACTGACAATGTGTAATTGTGTTGGCCTGATTAGAGCCCTCCGAACGGTCCATTTATATTCCAGCCTTGAGATTGTTTAGGTCTCATTGATGTACTGCATGCAAAGCATATAATCATGGCTTCTCTGCTTAATAAAGACCTTGATGAGCTGCTAAGTGACGGTCTGACCGGTAATCAGTGTCTTCTTTAGTCCATAAGAGGGAACCTCCTGCAGTTGTAATTCTGCTGTTGGGGAATAATGTTTTGAGGTGTATTAAACATTGTTTCAAATATGAGCACAAGAAAGCTCTAATGTAATTCATATTATGTTGAATTGTGTGTGATCTGACTCAGGTAAGCTTTGCTATGAGGAATATTTATGTGCAGTGCGAGGACAGAGCACCTTATAGCCAAAATATTCTCCAACTGACGTTTTGTTGAGGCCATAATCATGATTTGTTAAATTAGAAACATTATTAGAAACCCATAATGAATATACACTATATGTCCCGAAATTTGTGGACACATGACCATCATAGCCATATGTGCTTTTTGAACATGTCATTCCGGATTAATCCCACCTCCACTCTTCTGGGAAGGCTTTCCATTAGATTTTGGAGTGTGGCTGTGGGGATTTTCTCATTCAGCCACAAAAGCATTAGGTCAGGTAGTGATGTTGGCTGAGGAGGCTTGTTCACATTTGGCATGAATTTGCATTTGACTTTCCAATGGTGCTCAGTGGGGTTGGGGTTAGTTCTTCCACTCCAAACTTGGCAAACCATGCTTTCTCGCTTTGTGCACAGGGGCATTGTCATGCTGGAACATGTTTGGTCCTCTTAGTTCCAGTGAAGGAAAATTGTAATGCTACAGACTACAAAGACATCCTACATGTGCTTTCAACTTGTTTGGTGATGGTCAGGTCACTTTTGACCAAACAGTGTAGAATAATTTGTTTCCATATGATATTACAGCACCTTGTTAAATAACACTGGGTCACTTCGAGATTCAAATTTATGATATAAATCCATTTCAGTTATAGATTGTAACACTAAATGTGGAAATGTTGGGGGGGGTGGGCGCAAAGCACTTTAACATTAGTAATGATTTCCGAGCAACCAGCTAATAAATGTATGATTTATACCCATAGTAGTCAGCTTAGCTCAGTTATGCTCTATTGAAAGGATGTCTTTTTTTCAATAGTATATAGTTTTTGAATAAATTATAAATAAAAATTTAACAAAAAATGACATTTATTGCTGATATTACGGATATTCTATCTGGCAGTTTTACAAAATTATGTTCCATGTCAAAGGGAACTCAACGTTGTGTGAGATTCACGTTGTGGGAAGCGCCCTCACGTGTGACCAATATCTGAAGTCTGTGTGAAATTTATAGGCCTGCTGTCGTCAGGTGATGTGGAATTTTGTGTGTTGTGTGACTATAAAACAGCCTTATTTTTCAGCATTATCTTCAGCAAATATCTGCATGTCAGACTATTTGTGCGAACGCTCATAAAAACTCTTTATTAAAAACTTCCTTTCTATTTTTAACAAAAATATATGTATATCTCTCACTACTTTTCTGTCCCTTTGAAAAAAAAAGTATGAGTCAGAGAGAGTTCAAGAAGTGTTACCCCTTTCTCTCGTATTATTACTGGACAGGGCCGGGAGACGTTCTGTGTGTATGGGAATGGACCGGGCTATGGCACAGCTCGACTCTGGCTCTGTTGCTTCTCAGCCAAAGAGAGATGGGTTGGCTGCTGTCAAGGCACCTAGCCGGCTCAGATCCTGGGGGTCCCTGAAAGATCTCCCTCTTTCCTCCAGACTCGATGCTTCACTTGCGGGTTTAAAAAAAAAACACGTTAAGGGAGCTCGTGTCAACCCACCCTCTCTGACTCTGAGGAGAGAGGAGCGCCAGTGAGAAAGAGAGTACTCCCTCTCACCAGAGAGCACTCCCCTTTTTCCCCAGAAGTGCACCATGACGTGTTACCAGGCAGACCTGCTGAACTGTGAGGGAGGCACAGAAGACAAGTGTGGTGGCCCACCTCCCCCAGCAGAAAGCCAGGGGGACTGGGCGACCATGGTCGGAGCCTGTTAGTAGGCCTGATTTAAAGTGTTAATCAGTGCCGAAAAGGCAAAAAGAAGTCGTCCTGAGGGACCGCAGAGGGAGGTATCAGGGGACGAAAGGTTGTTAGGTCTGTTAGCCCCCAGTACTACTGTAGGGCTCCCCTAGCCAATGTCATCCCAAGTTTTTGGTTTCTGTGGTCAGCGAGCTGTCACTTGGTAATGAAAATCTGATACTTTCCCTCCAACAAAATGTGGAACGTTAACGTCACTAAAAACCATCTGGCAGCATGGAAACTACTGTCAAATGTGTCACCATGGTTCTGAAATCCAAAGAAAAGGATATCGGGGCCAGTTACTAGCTTGACCCCGCCTTTGCAGAGGCATGCTCACCACAGTAATCAGCACAAGGCAGAGTCTATCGTTAGCCCAGGAAGTAGATCTCCCTTTTACAAGGAGGCCATAGAACATGTACCTCTTCTCTGATGGAGGTGGGTTTTACAGACGTCATTTACTGGTCCAAAGAAAAGATGGGGTATGCGGTCAAATTTAGATCTGCTTCATCTGAACCATACTCTTCGGACATACAGGTTCAGGATGTTGATGCCAAACATATCATTCAGCAGTCTGATTTTGATGATTGATTTGTGACGATAGATCTAAAAAAGATGCATATTCCATTGTCCAGTCAAAAGGAAGTTCCAGAGGTTCACATTTGGAGGCAACGTGTATCAATATCGGTGCTTCCTTTTGGTCTAGCTTTATCCCCTCGCACCGTCAGAAAGAGCATTGTATGCCATACTCCTTTGCTCCTTTGCGACCCCAGGGCTAAACTACCTGGACAACTGGATAATTCTAGCACGGTCCAGGAAGTTGACAATTCAATATTGATATTTTGCTCTCGCCCATGTGAGGAACTTGGGGCTCAGGTTGAACCTCAGAGAAAGTTATTCACAAGTATGGCTGCAACTAACAATTATTTTCATAATCGACTAGTTGGCCGATTATTATTTTTTATTTTTTCGATTATTCGATTAATCCGATGGGCTGGGCAAACTGTCTGTGCCGCTTTTGTTTGTTTGTTCATTTAAAATAAAATCCACAAACTGAGTGTTACAAATATGAATTAAGACTAAAACATTACACAACTGTTTGTCCAAAACAGAAAAAAACACAACACACACACACACACACACACACACACACACACACACACACACACACACACACACACACACACACACA
>JAOUWY010000076.1:14241956-14255443 GCA_025728095.1 Prietella phreatophila | reverse complement strand
ATTGGCGTGTCTGTAGTGTGTGAATGGGTGTGTGATTGTGCCCTGTGATGGACTGGCATCCTGTCCAGGGTGTACCCCGCCTTGTGCCCGATGACTCCTGAAGAAGGAATAAGCGGTTGAAGATGAGATATAGAGATATATATATATATATATATATAAAGAGGTTTCGAAATAGAATATTGCTTAAAAGTATAAAAAATATAAAAGTAAACTATGTCTGCTTTGCCCTTGTTGGCAGTCAAAAACATATGACTGAATATATTGAAATCACAGGAGTTGTAAGTATTAAATGTAAAGTGAATGTCGAAAGGAAAATATTAAATAAATGTCTCTTAACAGAAAATGTCACCATATCGAGAATGACGCACATTTTTAATTTGTTTATCTGCCATTCATACATACCCCTGTGCAAGTTATTACTTTAGATATGTTAATGTATTAGACTGAGTGTATTAATATAAAAATGTCATTTGAATTATAATTATACAACAGTTATTTCAGGTCCACTAATTTGATTATTGGACAAGCAGATTTCCAGGAGTGCTGATATTTAGTACTGTATATCAGCACTAATGCATTTCACTGTTTGTATCATTCCACTTGTTTGTACATTGTTCACTACATTAAATTCCAATTCTAGCTATAGACCATTACATTGAAAGTGTAACTATACTTCCTACAGGCTGTCAGTCATTCTGTGTGTTGGCATGGCAACAAGCAGCACTCTATCCAACTGTAGCTTCTTTCGAAATTAATATATTTTGGCAATGTTGTATCTGAAATGTCAGTAACTAATATTAATATGAATTTCATATTAATAGAATTGTTGTATAAAAGCACACATAATCGTGCTGTTGCACTGAATATCCATTTGTAATCATAGTATATTCAGTATAACAGCAGCAGTGCTTGTTCGAAGCTACTGTAAGAGCTGCTTGGTGTTATAGAAAATTAAATCAACACCTTCTGACCAATCAGAATGACTGTTCAGCTCAATTTTGTAGTGCACATTGAACCTATATGTTACTAAAGACTAATATAATGTATATATACACTTACATCATTTTTCTCAAATCAGTTTGTTATACATTGCATGTCTCCAGGAAAAGAGCATTGTAGGCCAGTGCTGAGCTATAATTATTTCCCCACTTCATTAGTTCCAAGTAAACTATCATCATCAGCACTGCAATTAGTACTGTGCCCTTGAAGCTTCCAGATTGTCTAAGAAAAAAGTCAGCGTCGCCAACGTGTGACTTGATGCGGTCCAACTGTCCTGGAGGCTCTCTCTCTCTTTCTGTTTGGCTTAATGTCAGCATTTTTTTTGCATGTGGATGAATCTAAATGCAATTTAGTCAGTGTGAATTTCATTGAACAACAACTCATTAAATGTCTCTCAGCAACAACAACAAAAAATACATAATTGTATGTGATAATCAGAGTTGGGTGTAACACATTACTGTAATCAAATTACTTTTTCTGATAACGCAGTAATGTAACACATTACATTTAAAATTTTTGTCATTTGATTACAGTTATTGATGTCAGTAAAATTGGGTTACGTGCATTACAAATTTATTGTTAAGAAAACAATATTAAGTAACACTCATTTTTAAAATGATCATGTTTTGCCCTGAATAATTTTCCACTTGGAGCGGTTTGTCACTACATAACTGATAAAAAGAAAAAGAAGACTGCCTGTAATTTTATATCGTCAGTGAACAGAGGTGAGACCAATCAGACAGAGTTTACAGGAAAATACATGGAAACACTTGTGTCTTATTGGCTGACAGCTCTCAATTCTGTCAAATGCTAGCTCACATTCAATGTAAGGAAAAATGGATATACAGCAATTTTTTTTATACCAGTAACGGGGTTGAAACTGAAATAGTAAGATAATCTGATGCTGAGCAGGAAAACAAGGTGTGTAAATGTCTATATGAATTCCAGTATATGTAAACATGATATGAGCAGAGCATATGGAAAGATAATGTATTTTGCATGGCACTGTAGCAGCTAAACCCATACAATGATAGCTTAGTTGTGCCTCCCCTTGACTAACGACATCAAACTAGCCTAGTTAGTAAAGTTTTATATTTTATCGGTCTGGTTGTCCCACAAACAGTGACAACGCCTGAGGCAAGTTTTAATGATAAATCTGATCATGTCATACATTGATGCGTGTTAAAATTACTGAAAGAACTACCAGTTTCACTTTGCAGTGTATTTTTTGTAAGTTGTATAGGTTTTGAAAGTAATGTGAAAGTAAAGTAATTAATAAACTGATAACATTTTACATGTAGTAATCAGTAATGTAATCAAAATACAATTTTAAAGTAGTAATTAGTAATCTGTAGTGGATTACTTTTTTTGAGTAACTTACCCAACACTGGTGATAATATGATGTAGCGATGGCTCAGATGTCACAGTCAGTATACTGAGCATGACAGCAAGGAAATGTGACTGCCACTTTAAATGAATGGAAGATTTGTCTGGAGGTGATGGATCATTTCTCAAAGGCCTTCGTCTGGGACTGGGAGTTATTACGAGCCATGCAGAGAGACGGCGAGAGAGAGAGAGCTCTCATTATGGCTGCCTTGTCACTCTTGTGTTTTGCTCCCAGGTGATGAAACAGTGGAGGAGACGTATGACAGGATGTTCACCGTTACTAGCCGGCTCAGTCTCACCGTCTCCAAGGAGGACGATGGAGTGGCCGTCATCTGCATCATTGACCATCCAGCTGTGAAGGACTTCCAAGCCCAGAAATACCTGGAAGTGCAATGTGAGTCATTGCTCAAGCATGCAACACAGCAGGCTATTTTTTTTTGTTTGTTTTTTTTGTTTTTTCATGCAGAAGCACTTTTTTATATGATGTGCTGAATTCTAAACTCATGAGGAGATAATGAGTTCTTTTCCTTATCCTGTCAGAGCAATGGCAGGATGATCATATCTACAGAATAAAGTCCAATAAATTCTATGGCATTGTATAAGCAGCATTTATTTTATGTCTAGCTTATTTATAGGTGTTACTCGCTTCTCCTAAATAACTTCTATTTCTGACTCAATGTAAAGTGTGAGCCAGATTCTTAATTATTTGAGAAAATTCAACAGCAAATTCCTAAAAGTTGTATGAGATGTTTCAGTGTACAGTACAGTTGACTTAAGACTTGTCATCTCTTTACCTGAAAAACCTACCCAGTACATTGGGGTTTGTGCTGTAAACTAGAGCCGTGTACACAGCAAAGCAGTCATTTTATATTTCTTCTAATAACACAGTTAGGGTGATGCACACTGATTATTTTAGTAATAATTAATTGACCTGAAACTTTGCATTATTTATTAAAGAAAAGCAGATAACGCCTACAGTATAACGTAAGAATGCAAGTGCACTAAATAAGCTGATGTTGCTAAATAAGTGCTGTATTCACTACTTAGATGCACACATATTAACTATAAATTAACATCCTGAATCCTAAAATGTAATAGAAATTGGGTAAAATAAAAATAAAAAATAATTAATTAATGAATTAATTAATTTTTTAATATAAGTTATTAACCTGGACAGAGCCATGGGATTTGCTTTAATTAAAACAGGCTTTGTCTTGTTATGCCTCAGTTTGATAAAGCTAGTCTCTAAATAGCACGGTAATTGAGGGTGATCAGTGAGCATTATTGCGGGCTGCGGAAAGTTCCGGAAAGGCTGACCTAACCTTTTGTAATCTTTGTAGAATATTAATTTATTCAGAAAGGTGACTGCACAAGCATGACCTTTGTGAAGAAAAGACAGGATGGGATCATTCTGACTGTAAAAAGCTTGACATTTTGACAAGCACAGATAAAATGGAAGGAAGATGAAAAACATTTTTATAGTACACTACCACTAAATTGCAGTTTGAATACAAGTCGGTGCCCTCTTTTACCCAAGGGATAATGATTTGCTACAAAAATCATGTACTGCCAGGTCTAGGTTTTATGCTGTATAACAGGTATGCTGTGGAACAATGTATATACATGTGCACACACACATCTCACCATTGCTTCAGTAGATAATCTCACCTGGATTATGCAGATTTGTATCTGCTGCTTTAATCATAAAGACTGTCCTTTGCTCATCCCAGGACACATATTCCTAATTTGCTTACACCAAACATCCTTTAAACACACTAATCAAACTGGTGTCACCCAGAAGAGGATGGCTTCCCTTTTGACTCAATGTTCCTATCTCATGTCTTCTCAGGGAGTTTTTTGTTTGCCACTATCACCTCTGGCTTGCTCAGTACGGATCCAAATCTTCATTTGGATTTCTGTAAAGCTGCTTGTGACAATGTCTATTATTAAAAGCACTAGACAAAAAAGTTTACTGAATTGAATGGCACTCTTCTGAGAGAACCTGAACACTGAAGCACTCCAGTTTCCTCCCCCAGTCCAAAGACATGCATGGTAGGCTGATTGGCGTGTCTAAATTGTCCGTAGTGTATGAATGGGTGTGTGAGTGTGTATGTGATTGTGCCCTGCGATGGACTAGCACCCTGTCCAGGGTGTACCCCGCCTTGTGCCTGATGACCCCAGTGACCCTGAAAAGGAGTAAGCGGTAGAAGATGGATGGATGGATGGATGAACATTGAAGCAAAGCTTCCAGCTTGGCTTAGAAAAAAGGCATTGTTGACAATGTGATTTGATGATCTCTGACTGTCCTGGAGGCTTGACCTGTGTTTAACTCGACAAGTAAAAATGTTAAATGTTAAAAAGGATCAATGTAAAGGTTCTAATTGAACCACCAACGTTTTTTTTTCAGATAAACCAGAGGTAAAGATTGTTGTGGAGTTTCCAGAAGGCCTGACGAGAGAAGGTGAAAACCTTGAGCTGACCTGCATGGCAAAAGGCAAACCTCAGTGAGTCCTAAAGCGATCCAACGATCCTTTCCTAATTCCCCAATATTGGATTATTTCAAAGAAGCAACTATTTTTTTGTTCTTCTTCTTTCTCTTTTTTTAGTATCACTCAAAAATTGAATATTTGGCTATTAAATGCAGCAGTGATTGTAACAGAAGCTTTCAAATTGTGTCGATGTATTATTTTTTCACTAAACTGGTCCTTGGTGACAGCAGTCCTCCAAACTCCCAACATACCTCAACAAAGCAAGAGCAGTGCTACAGGTTTATTGAGAGTGAAATGTGGAGCACATGGTGTCTCCAAGGAACCAGTCGGGAAACATGGAGCTAATACATCAAACAAAATTATAGATGTCCCCATATAACGCTGTATCTCATTCAGATATTATTGTGGTGCGATTTGTTTTGATATTCTTGCATATGTTGCATCTGTGTAAGTCACATGTGCATGTGTTCACGTACTGAGACCTCCAGTAAAGTTGAATGAGCCCTTCTCGTTATTCTCTCTCTCGGCAGGGATGTTGACATAGAGCTCTCTAAATTGCCATTGTACTGTTTTCCCAGGCCTCATCAAATTAACTGGTTCAAAGTAGATGATGATGTTCCCTCCCACGCCGTGATTACAGGCTCCGATCTCCTCATCGAGAACCTCAACAAGTCCTACAACGGGACTTACCGCTGCGTGGCATCCAACTTAGTGGGAGAAGCATACGATGATTACATTCTCTATGTCTATGGTATGTATATACGCTCCAGTCTGTATATGAAGCAAAACACAATCGTGTTTTCTATTCAATACCATCATTACTATTAGGCAGAATCCTTTCTTTTTTAAAAAAATCACTATTAACCTTAGTAACAGCGTTATTTGCTGCACTACGGCAGTCACGCTTAAGTTTCCCTGCCAAGGAAGGTGTCAGTTCCTGGAGCAAAAGGGAGTTGGACATTTTACATGCAGTGAGTTTTCTTTTCTTTTTCTTTTTTCCCTTACATGCCATAAGGAATTCTTTAAGAATTCCTGAAATCTACTTACAGGAGTGGAAAGTAAAAAAATTAACCTGTCCTGTCACATGTATTAGACATAAGATTTAATAAACACGGAATATTCTATACAACACCGCCTAATACAGTATATATCAATATTAGTCTAATAATTGGGTTAATATGAGCTTAAAGAAAAACTCCACCCAGAAACACAATAACTGTTTATATTGAAATATTTGTGATTTGTTTAGTGATTCTGGTACTAATGTGTTAGTTAGTCCTGTATTTAGATTTGGTTTTGGCATGCTGCATGGACATCACAGTGTGACTTTGCTAGCACAGTTACTAAGGAGTTTAATAGGAGAACAAATGTCAAACATTGTAACGATAACGATGGTAACAATCAAATTTTGTTCCAAAAGACACAATATCAAGGGCCTCTATTCTCACTCACTGTTTTGTCAGTGGTGTCATATGTCATATTAATGTGAAATCCACCATAGAGAGAACATATGTGGAGACTGCAAACGTTGGACTGAACGATCAAGAGTTCAAAATATTACCTGAGTTATGTGAGAGACTCGGCTCGGCTAGTTAGCGATCAATCTGTTCAATATGACACAATGTGCACAATGGTACTGACGGCAATATTAGCATGAGAACTAGACAGACCAAAGGGCTAAAGATCTGCTGCATCGCTCTCTTTATTAGAAATTAAGTGAGGGCTGAATACCACTGGAACCACAATCAGCAGGTAGGGGAAAGGCATTGTGGGTAATATAGGAAACTATTAACCAAAATGAAAATGGAAGAAGTTTGAACTAAATAGGTCGAATCAGAATTTCATCACTGGATTTCACTGGATTCCATTAAAGATTACAAGTTAATTATAAAGAATAAAATGCAAGTTGCTGTGCGTAGATTTTGGTTGCTTTGCCAGGCTCACATCTTCCAAAAATAAAAAGTAGATCTATCTCATGACACGTTTTACATCAGTTTAACAAAACAGATTCAGAATATCACAGCCCTCTGTGACTTCTAACAAACACAAAATTCTCTTGTGATGTGAGAACCTCTGTGTGCCTCTGTGGCTTGTCAGAGTTGCTCTTTGCTTTGCACAACAGGGACGTTTGCTCAAAAGTAAGTAACAAACTTGTACCCAGGCGTCTCAAAGGAAACGCCATCATTGATCTCTCTTGACTTCTTTTCTTTGTGTTCCATCATGGATACACCATTATTATCACAATATGTTTCACTGTCCCTTTTTCCTCTTATAAGTTCGGCCAAAGTGACAGAAGAAATATGCCCTGGTGCAGTTCTTGCAAAGGGCTCTCTGATTTGTGGAGCTTTAGCTGCTCGCTTCGAGAAAACGATAACTGATGGTTTTCTTTTTGGTGGGGATGGAAACCCACAAGTATTGCGATAGTGAATCTGTACCTGGGATTCTCTGTGCTGTAGATAGACATAAAGCTCATTTATTTCATGCTAATGTTAGTTCATGATGTGAGTGTGGATTTTGTTTACGTTGTCTGGTTTCTAGCTACTGTCCAAAAACATGCAGGCAGGTGTATCGGTGTCAGTCGATATGATGATTTTAGATCGTGAACAATTAAAATGAAACCATGATCTGTTTTTATAGAGATGTCACGAGTACCATGATACGAAAACACATCATCTTGAGTTGAACCAGACTTTACAGTGTTCGCTAGTGCAACTAAAAGAAACATAAACCAATAAATAATAAGCAAGAGCAGACAGTTCCTTAGCTTACGATTCCTCCTCGATTTGTTTGGCAACAGAGCAGCGTGGCTGACAACACAATGACTTTTTTCAAAATTTGCATAGGCAACATGGCATGTCGAGGAAACATGAAAAACTTGTTTAAGCACCAAGAAAGCACTCCAAAGAAGTTTGCCAAAATCCAGATAAAAAAAGAGAGCACACACGAATGTAACACTACCACATTCAGAAACAGCGCCTAAGCAAACAATGATAATTAGTTTGTTTGAAAAAAGACTCCTTATGAGAAACAAAGAAAGGGCTAGAAAAATTAACATTTTACCTGATCAGGAATGTAATAACTATTGAAACTTAAGGTTTTAAGTGACTTCTAAAAATTGTTAAAAAATTGTTATGGCTTACTGAGTCACAAATATTTTTCTAACACCAAAACAGTGAAACACTAATAACTTATTTTAAAAATGCTAAATAAAAATGTAAAACCAACTCTAATGCATTTAGTATGTAAACATATTTAAATACTGACTCGTCTGTCAATCATCTTTCCAGTTTTTTTCATTTTAAAATACTGAAGACATTTGTAGAGGTAATGTACATTTTATTGAACACTTTTAAATACTCTATCCATGCTTGACTGATTTCGTGAAACATGTAATTTTCATGTTGAAGTATACTTTATTAAAACATGTTTGTAAAGGTATATTGGCCTAAGGTGTCTCTTTTATACTTTTCCTTTGTGTTACATAATGGAGGTTGATACAAATGCAAGTGTAGTTAAGAGCTTTATTAAAGAGACGCAGACAGACAAGTCCAAAACATGAATCAATAGCATAGTCAAAAACAGGCAATGGGTCAGGCGATCTGCAAACGGGCATAAACAAGACTAAACTACAAACAAGTAACGAGGACAAGAATAGGATCAAAACTATAGCACAGAAACAAAGGAACAAAGGTTTGGCACGGTGATAACACTCACTCAATACGCACTGCACATAGACACACAAGGGGTTTAAATAGCAAACTTAATTAAGGGTGAACACAAAACATCTGAGACTGATGATGACACATAAGGGAAAAACCAATGACAATACAGGGGCAGAGACAGGACAGAAATCATAACAAATGCACGTGTCAAAAGTAAACAAAGTCAATGTCACTGAAACCCGATCGCGCTTTGAGTTTCAGAGCATGCTGTGTGCTACAGCTCTAGGGCGAGGGGAAATAGTGACTCTTTGAAGTTATATTTCTTTGTAGAGCTATATTTTCATCAATAGGGAAATTAGTTTGGTTGCACTGTTTAGCAACTTTTCAAACAAAAAAAAAATTGTGATGAAACCGGGGGATCATGATCAAGCCTGACAAAAAAAAAAAATCACAACATGGTATTTTCTCCAATAAATTTTATTATGTGCAGTAACAAAGACATTAAGCATCTGTGCATTCAGAGCTGACTCATTTAATGACAACATATCACTAGTGAACTATGTACTATGAACTAGTGACGATTCATACAGTAGCTAACTGTAGCACTAAATAAATGTACTTCAAAATATACACTTCTTGTTGGACACTTTTTATGATTATGTTAAGAGATAGTAAGCTTTGAACCTTTACTGCCTTATTTGAACAGTGCCTCTTGAACTAGTAACAGTGATGTAGAAGAAAATGCAACTCATCGCTTTAATTTATTTTATGCTGTCTACAGTACAATGATTGACAGGTGATCCACTTTGTCCTTTGTTCTTAAGTGTAGATCATATGCTTTTTTGTGAGCTCTTTTCACCCCAAAAATATTTTTTTGTTTTTGATGGTTTTTGTTTGTTTTCTTAAACATTTTACAAGCTTGTTTACTTTCTATTTTAACAAGCGGTCATGGTGTTTTAGAAACAAGCTGCTTTTTGAGATATTTGATTGGATTATCCTAACGCAGCATGCAAACCAATGACATCATACATATTGACAACCAGGAACTGAATAAGACCATCCAATTTAAATTCCCCCAGGCCCCTAGTCACCTCATACTTTTCCGGATGCCCAAGCTCATGTCAGTGCAGCATGGATAAAGTAGCGTCAGGTACACTGGAGTGACCTGAACATTCCAATCCATCTCAAGGCCAACGTTTACAAAACGGTCAATCGCCCTGAGGCGCTATACGGAACAGAATGCTGGCTGACGATGGTGAAGCACGAGTAGGCACTCCATGTCATGGAAATGAAGATGTTGCGATGGTCATTTGGAATCTCTCAGATCAATCGAGTCATGAACGAAGATGAAATCGGTGCCCATTGCGAACAGGATGCATGAAGCGTGACTGCGGTGGTTCAGTCATGTTATGCATAGCGACAAACATTCAATCGCCTAGACTGCTCTCTGATTCAACCTTGGAGATAGCCACTAGAAAAGAGAGATTGGATTGTCCTAAACTGGGAATCTTATAGGACAAATAGCATACTGCTAGGTGAATCTAGGATTGGTGACTCTATATTGCCCATACCATCTAGACTATTCCTGCCTCGTGCCCAGTGTTCTCGGGATAGGTTCAGGACCAGGATATAGCCGTTACTAAAGATGAATGAATGAAATTCAGGTTATAGCAGATCCCTTCAAGATAAGGCAAGGTTGTAGGCAAATTACTGCTAAAATATCTGATATAATAGTGTTTGAAGCTTCGCATCCTGGATGAAAGTGCATTGAAATCGAGATGAATATCAAACTAAATACTTGTTGCTCACAGGAGAATTGTTTTTTTTTGCCTAATTAGAGTGTACTGCTTATCTTTTTAGCCTGTGCATTTTTGCCATTTTTGTAGTGCAACAAGAGTCATTTGGGCAATGTATTTCATTTGTTGATAGAGCTTATCAATCTACTCCTTCTAATTGCATGTTTACTTTTTAATCTGTGGGAAATTGTGGTATTTGACCGGCACTGATATATCAGTCAGTGTTTTAAGGTCTCATGTCTTAATGTCAATATTATTATTATACCATTTTACAAACAAGCAGTATGATACTTATGTTTAAGGAAAAATAAGAATTATAATTTGGGTTGCCTCTAATCCAACTGAACCCCATTATGAATTCAGTTTCATAGAGGGAATTAATAACTATGAGGGCAGATACATTTTCACACAGGTATATTTTGTGTTGGATAATAATTTTTCAATAAATAACTATCATTTAAAAACTGTATTTTGTGTTTACTCAGGTTGCCTTTGTTTGATCTTAGATTTTGTTTTGATTTCAGAAACCATTTACTATAAGATATATGCAAAAACAGAAGAAATCAAATACTTCAAGAAATAAATACTAAAAATTATCTAAATTAACTGGCAATAGAGCAAGACCAACAAGTCCAAAGACATGCGTTGTAGGCTGATTGGCATCTCTAAATTGCCCGTGGTGTGTGAACGTGTGTGCGATTGTGCCCTGTGTTGGGTTGTCACCCCTTCCAGGGTGTACCCCGAGTCTCTTGGGATGGGCTCCAGGCTCCTGCAACCCTGTGTAAGATAAGTCTACAGAAAATGGATGGATGGATGGTTCATAAGTTTCAAAGTCCCTGAATTAACTGTTACTATAGAAATAATAACGTATTAGAAAAAGCACATTAATATAAACATGCATTTTGCTTTGCATGCTGCAATATTGTCAGAGCTGCTATTAATGAAAATTCAACTCAACACTTTTTGAGAATTTAACAGTGGTATAATTAATGATTTAATATATATTTTTTTCCATTTAATGTGTACTACTTTTATAAGCATGGCTGTAGTGTAACCATTATCATTATAATCTTTACTGTGTAAAGAAAAAATTGGCTGCAGCATTATCCATAATTAAGTTACAACTGCACTATGTTTATAACAAATAGTTGCACAAAGCTTTTTTCTATATTCAAATATAATGGTGCAGCAATTAAATCTTTTTTCTAAACTAATTGAGAATGGACACCATGTTTACCGATTACATGCATTTGTGGAAACATGAGCTAATGGTTAATCAGGATTTTCTAAAATAAACGTTGAATTAATCGACTATGAAATGACTGTGAACATGGAATCCCCCTCCTTCTGTTATGTGGACATCAAGCCAATATCTTCTGTTACTGCTCTCAGAAGAGAAACAGAGAAAAGACAAATCATAGGTAAGAATAGGAAGCAAATCACAAGTTGTAAGAATCCCACTTGTGATGCCCGTATGATTTGAATTCCCTGTTCTCGTCTTCACGGCCCACAGAAAATATGGCACTCCAAAATTGCATTCATATTTCAGCACTCATAATTTTGAACCACAAATCATCCGGCCTGCAAATTGCCTGTGGAAAAATTTTGTTTGCTTGACTATTATGCATGCCACATCCCATTCAGACCTTTGGCGGTGACCATCTCTACTGCATGCACAATTTCTACAAGGAGGCGCTGACATTTCCAATACCCCTGTCTGCTATTGTGTCAACATACACACTGAATTCTTCACAATGTTTCTGCCGAGGCCTGGCTTTAGGCTCCTGCATCTACAGACACTACGCTGCTCTTGAAGTTTTGTCATTAGAGAGGAAATGTTCAGATCCCTACTGAGATCTTTTGATGGAGCACAGACAATAAAGTGCTAGAGACAGCCAGCCAATTTTGCCCACTGCGACTTTTTCTCAGCAAGGGGTCTGTGTGTTGGGGGGGAATAAAAAAATGGTGAGTTGATGTGCACATTCCAGACAGGCTTGTACATCAACAGCACAAAGACTCAACTTGTCTGGAAGCCATCAGTACATTATGTTGTGCGGGTTTGTGTGTTACCTTGTACATTTAGTGAGACATTATCATAATACAGTATATCACACCAAGATCAAATGAATGCTTGGTTGATTGCATGTTCTTTTTTGAAAATATGCAACAGAACCAATTAAGATTTACCTGCATACTGTAAAAGGAGACTCGTGTAAGCCTTCCAGTTGAATAAATAACTTTTATTCAAAAGTTAGTAGAAGGCATGAATCAGGCACTTGTAACATTAATATATAATAATGTATATATAATTAACCATGTTTTTTTTAAAGAAATAATAGTTTGAGAGAATTGTCAGATTTCTCTGGTATTGCACTACCCTCCAGTGCTTTCACAATGCCTTTTCCCTTTTTTCACTGTCTGTCTTGTGTGTGTGTGTGTGTGTGTGTGTGTGTGTGTGCGTGTGTGCGTGTGTGTGTGCATTTGGAACGAGACTGAGACATTGAAATCCTGCCTGTGTCAGTGTGTCAGCGCATCCATCAGCTTCTCAGTGTCGACTCAACAGCTTTCCCGTGTGTGTGTGTGTGTGTGTGTGTGTGTGTGAGAGAGAGAGAGAGAGTGTGTGTGTGGTTTGTTCTTATTCAATCCCCCCATGACTGACAGTGTTTTTTCAACTCCTGCTGAAGGCCCTTCATTATCGATGGCTCTTGTTAACAAATCCCTCAACTTAGAAACACACACGCACACGCACACACACACAGTTTCACATAGAGACACACACATACAGAATGACTGAAAGAGAAAAAAACAGAATGAGCAAAAGTAAAAAGCACAAACAGAGGAAGAGAGGAAGAGGGGAAAAGAGGCAAAAAGAGAGGAAGAGGGGAAAAGAGGCAAAAAGAGAGGAAGATTGGAAGAGGAGAAGAAGAAAAGAGGGAGAGGGGAAGATTGGAAGAGAGGAAGAGGGGAAAAGAGGCAAAAAGAGAGGAAGATTGGAAGAGGGGAAGAAGAAAAGAGGGAGAGGGGACGATTGGAAGAGAGGAAGAGGGGACAATTGGAAGAGGGGACGATTGGAAGAGGGGAAGAGGGGACGATTGGAAGAGAGGAAGAGGGGACGATTGGAAGAGAGGAAGAGGGGACGATTGGAAGAGAGGAAG
>JAOUWY010000076.1:14160243-14181474 GCA_025728095.1 Prietella phreatophila | reverse complement strand
GTAACACAAGCAGTGAGATACAACCCTGATCAGAGGCCAGTGGTAGGTTGTTTACTACTTTAATTAACGCTGTCTCTGTGCTATGATGAGGTCTAAATCCTGACTGATACAATTCATTTATGTTGTTCCTATGCAGGTACGAGCATAACTGCTGTGCTACAACCTTTTCTAAGATCTTGGAGATGAAGGGGAGATTTGATATTGGTCTATAGCTGAACAGTTGAGAGGCGTCAAGGTCAGGTTCTTTAATCAAGGGTTTAATAACTGCTAATTTAAGTGATTTAGGTACATAGCCAGTGCTAAGGGAAGAATTTATTATATTTAAAATTGGTTAAATTACTCCAGGACAAATCTGTTTAAAGAAAGCTGTAGGTACAGGATCTAGTATCCAAGTTGATGAATTTGCTGAAGAAATTAATGTAGCTAGTTCTGTCTCTCTAAGAAGAGTAAAACATTCTAAACATTCATCTGATATTGCTGTATTATCATCTATAAGGTTAGTTATAATACTGTCTGGTTTTAATTTAAAAGCCCAAATTTCACATCTAATATTTTCAATCTTACCAATGAAACATTTCATGAAATCTTTGCTCGATGTAATGATTGAATGTTTCTTTCTGTAGTGGTTTTATTCCTAGTTCATTTTGCTACTGTGTTGAATAGAAATCTCGAATTCTTATTAAGGTGGAGAGCTAGACTTTTCTAGCATCGCTAAGAGATTTTCTATAGTTCAGGAGGCTCTGCTTCCATGCTGTTTGAAATACTACCAATTTGGTTTGATGCTATTTGCGTTCTAATTGTCGAGATGTCTGTTTTAAGGTATGCGTTTGATCGTTATACCAGGGTGATATTTTTTTGTGCATTCAGTCGCCTGATCGAGTTCTGTCGGATCAGACAGAAATGTAAACAAGGCTAGCAATGAGGTGATGCTAGCGGGCTACAAGCTAGTCCCGGATGTTTGTAAGAACCAATAAAACTTGGCGACAGCGCAACGTTACAATTGTTTTATCTAAAGTAGTATCAGTTATATTTGTAAATGTTGTAAAGAAATAACGTAAGGTAAAATATATATAAGTTTAAAGTATAGGGATTGAATAGTGTCAGTTAGAGGGATACTACTTCCTGCTTCCTTGGTTGCCCAATCCTCAATTCATGTGCACAACCCCATATTGATGGCTTTGCGTATGCAGCAGTTGTTGAATGAGATGTCAATGGTGGGTAGAGACCCCGATCTTTTCCGCTGTCCTCGCCATCCGCTGTAGGGTCCTGTGGTCAGAGGCTGTGCAGTTCCCGTACCACACAGTAAGACATCTGGTCAGGAAGCTCTCTATCACCCCTCTGTAGAAGGAGTTGGGGATGGGCAGGGGAGTTTTGGCTCTTTTCAGCCTCTGCAGGAAGTGGATGCACTGCTGGGCCTTCTTGACTAGGCAGGTGGTGTTGATTGTCCAGGAGAGGTCCTCTGTCAGAAACTCTCCACAGAAGCAACTTGTTCGATTGATGTGCAGTGCTGAGTGATCCGCTTGGGTTTTCCTGAAGTCAAAAATTCTCTCTTTAGACTTAACATTAAGAAATAGATTGTTGCCTCTACACCATTCTGCGAGCTGGTTCACCTCCTCCCAGTATGCTGACTCATCATTGTTGCTGATGAGACCCACAACCGTAGAGTCATCAGCAAACTTGATGTAATTAGAACTGAACTTTGCACAGTCATGAGTCAGCAGCGTAAAAAGCAATGGCCTGAGCATACAACCCTGGGGGATGCCAGTGTTCACTGTGGTGGTGCTGGAGTTGCCGATCCTGACAGATTGGGGTCTCCCGGTCAGAAATTCCAGGATCCAGTTGCAGAAAGAGGTGTTTAAATGAAGCAGGGTCAGCTTTTTTGTCTAGATGGGTTAGAGGCAGATAAATGGTAGCAGATATGGCATTCTCTGTTGAGTGGTTGGAATGGTATGCATAATGAAGTGGGTCCGGTGTGGTGGGAAGACTGCTCTTTATGTGTTTCAAGACTAGCCGCTTGAAGCACTTCATGATGATAGATGTGAGTGCAACAGGCCTGTAGTCATTCAGGCAGGACACAGATGATTTCTTCAGAACAGGGATGATGGTGGTCATCTTGAAACATGGACAACTGCTTGGCTCAATGAAATGTTGATGTCTATGAAGACATCTGCAAGCTGATCAGAACATTCCCTGAGCACCCGGCCAGGTATGTTTTCAGGACCTGCAGATTTCCATGGGTTGACTCAGGACAGAGTTTTCTTGACGTTTAATGCAGATAGATGAAGTACTTGTTTCATGGGAGTACTGGTGGTTTTCCTCACTGGCATGTTCTCTGCTTTGAACAATGTGTAGGAATCATTCAGGGTATCTGGGAGCGAGGAGTCCTCATCACAGACAAGTGGTGTAGCTTTGTAGTCTATGATGGCTTGAATGCCTTACCACATATGCCTTGTGTCTTTGGTGTTTGTGAAGTAACTGTGGATTCTTTCTGAATAATTGCGCTTTGCCTCTCTGATAGCCTGGGACAGACTGGCCCTTGATATGTGGGGGCTGTCTTGTCATCAGACCTGAAGGCAGAGTCTCAGGTTTTCAGAGGCAATCACCCTTCAGCAGTCATCCATGGGTTCTGGTTTGCACGTGTGTTTATGGTCTTGAAGGAAGTTACATCATCTATGCATTTGCTGATGTAGCCAGTCACTGATGCTGTATATTCCTCCAAGTCTGTGGTTTTGTGGTATGTAGCAACCTCTCTGAACATAGTCCGTGTGCTCAAAGTAGTCCTGAAGTGCTGAGATGGCTCCCTCAGACCAGGTTCTCACCTGTTTCAGAACACTTTTGGCACATTTCAGATGTGGTCTGCATGCTGGGATTAGCATAACAGAGATGTGGTCCAAGCCGCCAAGGTGGGGGAAGGCACAGCCTTGTAAGCATTGTGAATGTTGGTGTAAATAAGGTCCAAAGTGTTTGCACCATGGGTTGCAAAATCAACATGCTGGTGGAAGTTTGATAGCAGCGATTTAAAATTCGCCTGGTGAACATCTCCGGCGACAATGAAAAATCCTTCAGGGTGCGAGGTCTGTAAGTTACTGAAAGTCCCATGAGGTTCACTTCGCACTTCCTTAGTGTTAGCGCCAGGTGGAATGTACACTGCGTCAATGAGCACGGTGATAAACTCTCTGGGCAGGTAATATGGTCGGCATTTCATTACAGTTTTAAAAAGTGATTGAGTTACTGTAGCCTTCCTGTCAGCTTGAACCAGTCTGGACACTGTCCTCTGACTTCTCTCATTAACAAGGCATTTCTGCCTGCAGAACTGCAACTCACTAGATGTTTTTTTCCACCATTCTGTGTAAACTCTAGGGACCGTTGTGTATGAAAACCCCCATAGAGTAACATCTGAAATTCTCAAACCAGCCCCTCTGGCATCAACAAGCATGTCTTGGTCAGAGTCACTGAGAGCAATTTTTTTTTGCCCATTCTGATATTTGATGTGAACATTACCTGAAGCTCTGGACCTGGATCTGCATGATTTCATGCATTGTGCAGTTTACCCAGATAAACTCATTATTTCATTTTTGTGTCACAGCATGGTTTTCAGTTACTGAGGGAAGGCTATTGTTGCTATTTGAAAGTGCTTCCTACAGCAGACTCTCATTCAGTGTTAAACAGGTTTGGATCATGAAAAAGCAGCTCAATAAATGTCCAATAAAGAGTTAGCTAATAACCTATATCCTGCTATGAATTTTTAAATATCAGTACAGGCCTAGACTATACTGTAACACTGTATTTAAAAATTCAGATTAAAAAAATTAAATCAATAAAACAATGATCATTAAAATTCAAGTGCAGTTTTGCAAAACAGACATGATATTGCTAAACAAGTATATAGTTCTCATCATTTTGAATAGACAACTTTAATGAAAGTAATAGTACAACATAAAAAAACTTGGACAACATAAAAACCATTAGAATAACGAACATTACATATATGTTTAACTAGACAAGAATGACTGTTTTCATTTAAATAAATATATGAATTTACATTATATTCCCATTTGTAACCATTTAATGGTCAATTCAACTTCATGACCCTGTTTTTTTAGTTCCAGGATGACTCTTATCCTCAATCCTTATCCTCAACTCTACATTGCATATTGAATTTGTAAAATAATTATCTTTATTAAATTCAATATTTTAAAGTGTCTGGTCATTTCACAGACTGGGTCTAATCATAAAGTGCTTGCCTATACACCTACTACATATAAGCAATAAACAGCAGGAAAAGATGTTCAACACCACAAGACTTATATACATTACAGCTGAAACAGCAACGTCTGCTTCATTTGGGACATACCTCTTTTTGTGTTAAAGCTAAATTGGAATACATTTGACAACTTTGATGCAAAACTAATGAAATAAGAATGACAATTTTGGTCAGGCCTGGGTATGAATTTTTGTATGCTTTTTCTTCTTAAAGGAATGTACAAGTAATCAAGCTGGTTCAAAAGAGCAAATAAAAACCTCTGTAACAAGAATATATGAGTGAAATTTTCCAAGTGTAATCAATATGGTATGCAATGCATACAGGCCCTGATTTACTAAAGGTATGTCTTTATTTCAATTACCTTGCACACTCAATGTGATTTACATAAAAGTCACTTCAGGGACAGCAATTGTGTGCACAAATTAATATAACCAAAAAGGTATGTATTACATTTCCAGAAGATAAAATTCTATAGAACGTTGAATGCAATTGAACAATAGGGAAAAAATCTGAATGTTTTTCTGATTGATCCGAGCTATTCACTGCATGTTCTAATGCCGAAGGCATTTAAATAGAGCCTTTGAATAGTTTAACATGTTAACAGTCTTGGATTCATTGATTCACAATGTGTTTTGAAGAGTATTTCAACCCATCTCACTAGTCTTTGTCATGCTTTCAAATTCAGTTTATTGTTACAGAAATATTTGAGATTTGAATTTGCAATTTATTCCATTGCACACACAAATTACCACATTATTTTGAATCTTAGTAAATCAGGGCCTTACAGTGTCTACAACAATAAATTGTTATTCCACATTAAATTACCCGCAGATGTGTTGACAGCATTCATAATAGATTTTGGAGTAACTATATAAAAAGACACAAAAGACATTAAGAATTTGTGAAACTGTTCCTTGGATGCCATTTGGTGTTGTGGTATAGCATCAAAGCAGCTCAAAGACATAGGAAGACTAATCAAATACCAGTTTGATCAGTTAATTAATACCTTGTAAGACCAAGTGATACGTTAAAATTTATTTCAGAAGATTTATTTAATAGTTATGAAATTAGAAACAGTTGAAGAATGACTTGGCACACTGTGCGGTTAGCATGTTTGCCTCACACCTCCAGGGTCGGGGGTTCAATTCCCACCATGGCCCTGTGTGTGGGGAGTTTGCATGTTCTCCCCGTGCTGCAGGGATAACCTCCAGGTACTCCGGTTTCTTCCCCGAGTCCAAAGACATGAATTGTAGACTGATTGGCATGTCCATAGTGTATGAAGGTGTGTGTGAATGGGTGTGTGATTGTGCCCTGCGATGGATTGGCACCCTGTCCAGGGTGTACCCTGCCTTGTGTCCCATGCTCCCTGGGATAGGCTCCAGGTTCCCCGTGATCCTGTAGGATAAGTGGTATAGAAAATGGATGGACAGATGAGGAATGACTAATAATGACTTATTTTAGCTATTACAAATAATTTAGACATTTTCTTCATAATTAGTAAAAACGCCAAGTGACTCGATGTTAATGTGACTTCATCAAGCTCTATGACTGATGGTGTAATTTGATGTGTATTGATATGGTGCTATGTACAAGTAAAATTTCATAACATTAAAATACATGTAATGCTTCTCTTTCTTTTATATAATAGACTCTGAACAACAAAATACCCCCCATACACATCCATTAGCAGATATCATTCAGCATATATTTCTGTCTCAGGCCTAATCTCAGAGTGAAGAAAGCGTCCGGTACCCATAGCTGTAGAGTACAGTCTGTTAGTCTGAGGGGGCATGCAGCCATAGTTTGGGAAAATGCCATGTACCTTGGGCTGCAAAGACACATAACCATCCATGTAATCAGTACGAGACGGCGCAAACATGCTACGAGTCCTCGGCCTGGTCTGGACAGGATATGAAAATCTTTGATCATGCTCCAGAGTCATTTTTCCTTGTCTGGGTTGTTGATGACTTTTCATGCTCTGTGACCTTACTGATCTTTGCAAATCGCGTCCCTTAACCCAAGCGTATTGAAAGTCCTCTTTAGCATGGCTGCCGTGGATCCTAATCAGCTTATCCTGGCTATGAAGTCGGCCACTGCTGTGCTCAGATGAATCGCGGTGTTTAAAATCAGGGCAGCTGTATTCTTTATGCAGAGTTAGCTTACGCGATTGTGGCAAGGCCTCTAGCGTGTGCTGAGTGTAGTTCTGCATAGACCGACTTTGCTTTAGCGTCAGGGTAGGTTTGGCACTGTGCCCACTCCTGTGTTTCTCTGTATGAGTGGGAAGGGGTACATTTGGTTCAGGGAGTGGGTGTTCAGGGGAGTAATGAGACACCATGGTAACCCTGTATTTCCCATCAGCCCCTTCAGTAGAAATAAGCAAATCTTTGGCTGAATCAGATTTACTCCTACTGTGCATTGTTTCTTGGCCCCACTGGCTCTCTTTCTGAAGATGGGGCTGGGGGACAACAACTTGCAGTCTCTTCTTCTCCATATTTCCTTGTCTAATAGATGGACTGAAATGCCGATCTGATAATCCAGCGTCAAAACCCTCATACAGACCAGCATTTCTTATTCTTGGAAAATGGCCAGTGCCT
Source organism: Prietella phreatophila (assembly GCA_025728095.1). NCBI lineage: Eukaryota > Metazoa > Chordata > Actinopteri > Siluriformes > Ictaluridae > Prietella > Prietella phreatophila. Next base: position 14,174,616 of record JAOUWY010000076.1, on the reverse strand, counting down.
TGTTTTATAAAACTAGCTTCTCTACTATAGGGAATGTTGATGAGGGGGTTGTGATAGTTCTCAGCTTTGCCCATCACTCTACCAGGATAGGTAGGCTGCCTGAGGAGGGTGTAGGAGTGGCCATATCCATGACTGCTTACTCGATACTGATCAAGGTTGTTATACTGCGCTCCTGAATAGGGCTTGTACCTATATTGAACTTTACCATCCTCAAAATAAGGCCTCACTTGGTGGATATTTGAGAAAACTTGTCTGCGGTAAGTATTGGTCTGGTAAGATGGCTGTGGGAAGAAAAACGTGTCCTCTGGTGGTGCATGCATGGAGCGCACCCTACGAATAGTGGGATACACAGATGCACCATCCATTGGTGGGTATCTTGGACCACACTGTCTGTAAAGGAAGCTTGGAGAGTGTTCATTCCTTTGTTGATTCTCGTATTTAATGGACTGGTGGAGGGACCTTGGTGCCAGGGTGTTGAAGTGATCCTTGGAGAATATCTTAGCTTGGTACTGCATGTAATCAGGCTGAAGAGAACTGGTCTGTCCAAATGGACCTGACCAGTAACTTTGACCTGATGGCCTTAACATCTCATCTTTGGGGCTGCACTGGTAAGTGGAAGTCAGAGGAGAAACTGGAGGTTGTGGAAGAACATCATGCACTGAGGCTGGCATAGAAGCTTCAGCTAAAATCACATGGAAGTTTGAAGCATTGGCAGCTTGCTTGTTGAGAAGAGAAGCCCTGGCTGACTGACTGTCAACGGTATAGAGTGATGTCTCCATCTGTGAAGGAGAGGGCATCCGGTTCTTGTATGACTCCATCTCAGAGCTTCGGTCTGGGCTACCACCGTCTGTACCAACTCCAACATGGCGGACATTTTCTCTCATGGGCACATGGCTTTCAGCATTCTGCTCAGTATCTAAACTTTTAGCAACAGGCAAGTCCTGGGGGGGCAAATTTGTTTCATGACTTTCAGCAGAAACTTCACCTCCATCAGAGTAGCTAAGTCCGCTCTCACTGCCATGACATGCGCAGGTGCTCTGCAGGCTGCCAGCATCAGTGTAACTCCCTGTAGAGATAACGCTTGAAGGTTTTCCAAACGTTTTGCAAGTGCCACAGCAATGTCCTCCACTGGCGGATGATGTTTGGACTTGTGGAGAAGGTTTTGCAGGCCACTGCAGTATGGAATGTGGGTCCTGGATGTGACTTGGAGAAACAGGAGTTGGTGGTTCTGAACTCCCTCGTTTGCTCAGCCAGGTGGCCTGTTGCGCCGATTCGGCCAAGGCCAAAGCCAACATACGTGCAGCACTCTTTACAGCAGGCTGGGAAGTTATGAGAGACACTGATCTTACCAGCCCGGGAGTGCAGTCAAAGGTCACAGCACCTAAGAATTGAGAAAAACAAAACACCTAATTGCAGATAAATGATCAACAAAGATGCAGAAAAGGCTTGTATGCCATCAATTACTACGAATGGTTGTCAAAGGATGATCACTCTTTGTAACTGTTACATGGCAAAAGCCCTTGGACTAACCTGATTCTGTTTGCTTCACTGGTCTTGTTTCTTCACTGGGAGTTTCATCAAGGCTTTCAGCCTCTGTCCGGAGTAAAGAAGGTTTGTTTTGACATTCTTGTCTCAGTGTTGAGTCACTGGGCATAACCTGGGGTGATACCACTTCAGTGGGAGGTGAAGACAGAGTTTTCATCTCTAACACAACCTCAGGTTTGTGGGAGAGACCCACAGGAGCAGTCTGAGAGGATGGCCGTTCTTCTTTAGCTGTAACAGTTGTTGCAAATTTCGCTGACATTGAGTGCTTATGATTTGTGTCCTCTGAAACTGTTGGGATTGCATCAGATGGTCCTGTAGGGGTGACTTTTTTCAAGGTTTCTGATTCACAGGAACTGCCTCCAGTCTTCCGTCTGCTACCTCTTTTTCTTTCTTCAGACATGGAAGCTTCAATTGGTGTTGTACTGCACTGAAACGAAATTGGGTCAAAGTCTAGAGAAGCCTTGCCAATATCTGCATCAGCAGAGTGTGGGGCTGATATGAGAGCAGGCACACAAGTGGTGGACAAAGCTGCGTCTTTCCTTTCTTTATGGCTTAACCGAGAGTCCCTGTGGACTCGACTGTTTAGCAGCTCTTCGTTGAAGGAAGTGGACAAGGCAACACTAGTAGAGCGAGGCCTGCGTGCCTGATACATCGCTGATCCACCTACAGTAGACAAAATGTTCATTTACTTGATATAGAAAAAACATTAAATGTTAGATCAATTACAGACAGAAAAAAATTAACTAAACAAAAAGCAGTTTACCCTCAAGATTATTTGATAACAGTGATTCTTCACTTTTAGACGATCGTAGTGTTCCAGTATCTCCTCTACCACCTGGAAAAAAACAAATCAAGGCTCTGTCAGCTAATTCCAAATCCACTCAATGCATTACACTTACCATGAACAAAAGCATGATTGGATAAATATTTTCAACCCAAGAGTCACATAAAATTCCAAAATAGTATACTGACCCACTTTCACACAATTGTTGTGGATAACCTAGGCCCCATGTAAGTTTCAAATTCAGTATAGGTTTATTAGATCAATGTTAACAATTACCACTAAAGAGAGCTATTTCCACCAAAAAGGGGCTCTTAATTAAAGTGAGCTGTGAAGCAAAGAACATATTAGTTAGTTTTTTTTTTACTCAAATTTTATCTGGCTCACTTATTAAGAATTATATGCACACCTCACATAAGAGTAAGCTCCCATAGTGAGTGTTAGTAAAATGGCAACTGAGACTGAAATGTTCCTAACTCTGTAAAAGAAGTATTCCACTTTTTGTTAAAACATATGTACTCACTATTAAATTTAGACAGGATCTATAACAGTGTCAGGGAATTTTTTTTTATGCACTAATTCTCTGGTATCTGTAACTGACTGGACATATGACACTAATAGGATAATGGATTGTACAGAAAATTATTTGTATAAGCAAGAAGCAAAAGGAGATGACTGGTAGGCTGTAGTTTGCCTACCTCTAACCTAAAGTATTGAAATGGGTATCAAATAGTGAACTGTGTATAGGAAAAGCTCTACCTGACAGGGCCTGTGAGGTCTTCATGTTATTGGGCTCACTGGGATGACGGAGCAGCTTGTGCTTGGCTGTGGTAGATGACTTTGCCATACTGAAGAATGAACGCCAGCTTGCCACAGGTGATTTCTTTACCTTTGTCTGGGCCTTCTTTCTATGAGAACACAGAATATTATTTATAGTACACCAGATACCTGTAATAAGGCCATTTGAGCAGGATGGAACTTTGAAACTTACTGGCAGGGACAAATACAGAGCAGACAAAAATAACCAGGCAAGATAAATACATTGACTATTTAATAGTCATAGCCTAGTCACACACAAAAGGAACTAAAATCTTTTGTTTTAAAAAACATTTTTTTTGTGTGTTTAGCTGAATCCAATACTGGTATATAGAGAGTTGTGTGACAAATGATAGGAGTGCAAATACGGGATCGTAAAGAACACTTTTGAGAAATGAGTATGAGAATTGATGAATCGATCATAATTACATTCTACACAATAGATGTGGTGACCCAAAACAAGGAAGTATGAGTAAACCTGGATACACAAAGGTTTTAATAAATGCTGGTTTTATGAGTAAACATACAATTTTTGGACACCTGAACATCACACATATATGCTTTCTGAATATCTACTTCCAGATTTAGTCCCTCCCTCCCCTTTCATGTTTTAATAACTATCACTCTTCTCGGAAGGCTTTCCACTAGATTTTAGAGTGTGGCGCAGGGGATTTGCTCATTCGGCCACAAACGCATTAGTGAGGTCAGGCACTGATGTTGATCAAGGAGGCCTGGGGTGCAATCAGTGTTCCAATTCATCCCAAAGGTATTGACTGGGGTTGAGGTCAGGGCTTTGTGCAGGCCAATCGAGTTCTTCCACTTCAATCTTGGCAAAACTTGTCTTTATGGACTTGTGCACAGGGGCATTGTCATGCTGGACTAGGAAATACAATTGTGTGCTTCCAACTTTGTGTCAACAATTTTGGGAAGTCCCACATATGGGTGTCCACAAACATTTGTCCATATAGTGTAACACACTAGAGTACACACAACTGAGAATACACACAACATAACTACTTGGATGAAAAACATGAAACAAGAAACACAAACTGAGAAACAACAACATGCATTGACCAAGAACAGAATATGTATATACACAGTGTGATTAAGTAATAGAAAACAAAAGCATGTGGAAAACTGAGACAAAGCAGCACTTACCCAGCTGGGAACCTAAGATTAATTTCTTAATTACCTTAAGAAATTAAGTTTTCAAAGTTAAATATTAAATAAGCTCTACAAATTTGCCATACAAAGTACCATTTCGAAGATCTATTCAGAAGGATCATGAAATAAACAAACCTTTGTCTTTCCAGCCAAAACAATTAAAGCATTACTACAAGTCATTATTATTGTTAAATATTTTGAATGAACGGAATATACATTTCTGCAGTAATACGGTATACTTAAATAGACGCACCTTTCCGTGGGGAACTCGATGACGGTGTGGAATTTTCCACGCAGGGCAGCAGGGCCCTCTCCCACTTCAATGTACTTGCTTTCAGGGGAGACAGGAGAGGCGAGTTGGGCCTGAGTCCGAGCTTGTGCCTCTTCTAGAGACAGCAACTTTGTGGATGGGGAGCACACGAGCAGAGACTTGGGCCGGGACAAAGTGGCATGGCCTACGGATGCATGTTGCAGAAAAACCTTGATTGGCAACATTGCACTCAACAGTTGATGCTGGAAACTGAGCATTCAGTGGTGCAGCAAGAGTAAACTTTTTTCCCTCGCTTTCATTACCTGTGCTTTCACGGATCAGAGTGCTGAGTTTGGAGCTGAAGAGGACATCAACGTGATTGAGGATGAACTCCACTACCACTGACTGAATGCGTACCTCCATGAAGGCAGATGTGCCACTGAAGCAGGCTGACTCTATTTGTTTTGACCTATAATGACCAGGAACAATTAAGGCATTTAAGAAAAGGTGTTAGTCATGTTTATGAGGTTTCAGTTCAAAGCATCAACAGAAGGTACGATTTTGGTATGCCTTAAAACCCCCAATATCAGACATATCACCATGTCCAAAGTATTCACGAACAGAGAAAAAGGTAACGGTATATGGTGCTACAGCTTCACTGGCATGCTGTTTGAATTTTTTGAAAGAGTCAAAAGTGATTTGTAATAGTCAGAGGTAAAGATGTTGCTAAATTTTCCAAAACAGGAACGTCTTCAGCATGGAGGTCTGTGTGGTTTCTCAGTAACGTGACGAGTTTTTTTGTCATATTACCTTCACAAAAAAGAAAATAAATTTAACAAAAATGTTTATAGCTGCTATAATGCAAGCAATAACAGGAACTGGTGTTGCAGATGTTCCACAAGATAATCAATGTTGGTGTGGTAAGACTAACTCTGCTTCAAATAGGGCTGCATCATACTATCCTGTTATTTATTTATTTCTTTAACAGCAGCATCGTCCAAAATGTAAATTTCTTATATATCTAATGTTTATGATGTAAGTAATGCTTATGTAAATCGCTTTTTTTTAAATAATGAAAGGGACCTGCAAACACCATGAGAAAAAATAAGTCCATGTTGACCAATATAAACAAACACATAGGTGAATCTGCTTGTTGTGTTTAACCCTTTCTTGCAGTACTGTACATTTCATCTGCTTGCAGAATGAAAATCGACTTATCAGGCATGTTCAATCAGTATAAACACATGAAATATTTTTTCATATATTTACCCAAAGCTCCAAATGCAAATCTACTTATACACACAGCTTAAAAGTATACTACCTGAGGAGATTGGGAGCCCAGACAATTGCCAAGTTCTTGCAGTGCATGTTGGTGACGTAACTAAAGGTTGCCATTCGAGCCAAGTGCCTCATAAGGAACTCGAGTGTTCTGAAGAAAAAAAAAAAGTTAAACACATTACCAACCAAACAACAAAAAAAACCCCACAAAAAACAGACACTTTTAGAATCGTACCTTCTAGAGGTTTATTTTATGAGTCCTATCGTGCACATGTATGTAACCTAAAGCAGCGCTTATACTGTACAGGGTAGACTGCAATACTACTTCATGTCACCAGAGTGTACTGTGCACCTGTAGTGTGGAGGAGGCAACTGCTGAATGACGTCATGGATTTTGACCAGCCTTTCATCGTCTGTAGCTCCCGATACCGCTTCCTGTGAAAATACATACACCAAAATAAAAACATTGATGATGCATTATGAATATTCAGCTATGATCTAAAATGTGCATTCCTTTACACTTACTGAGAATTTGTCATAGAGCTGGTAGGTGAGCAGAGGGTTCGGAAGCTCACGGAAATAGAGCTTGCACAGGGACCCTACTGAATGGATGTCCTGGATATACGTGTCCTTAGTGAGGTCTGGAATGTGTTCCGAGTCAAACTCATGCCTAAGGAAACAGGAGATGATGCAGATTTTATTAATCTATACTCATTTAGACTATATTCTAGCATATTGGCACCACTGACTGAACCATCAAGATTCTCAGCACTGGTTATTCAAATCACTGCTATATTTTTTAGTGTACTTTCACAGATGCAACTTATAAGTTAATTAAAAAGCCTTATACCACTGCATGGTTGAACACTCAAATCTGATGGTTCTGAAGGTGTGCGCTATTTCTGTATAACAGCACATGCAGTTCGGCTGTAACATAAACGATACAGTAGGTTATTATTAATGTTCCTGTTATGTTGTAATTTTGTCTCCAAATAATCTACGCTAATAAACAGACAATAAAACATGTTATGGTTTAACAAAGTAATTCTTAAACGTGTTGATTTGGTGAAGTTTATTGTTAGTAGACATTTATTTAAAATTTCTGGAATGTTATGCAACATTATTATGTTATGTAACATTTCTGGAACCTTGCAGGGTTCCCACTCTTTTTCAGAGATCATTTTCCAGGACTTGTAAATTTCATGATGATGGAAATAGGCACACGCCACACAGTGGTTGGCACGTTCGCTTCACAGCTCCAGGGTCAGGGGTTCGATTCCCGCCACGGCCCTGTGTGTGTGTGCGGTGTTTGCATGTTTTCTACATGTTCCGTTACCTCCCCAGTCAAAAGACATGCTGATTGGCATGGTAGGCTGATTGGCATGTTCAAAGTGTCCGTAGTGTATGAATGGGTGTGTGAATGTGTATGAAAATTGCCATGTGATGGATTGGTACCCTATCCCGGGTGTACCCAGCCTTGTGTCCCTCTCCATGGGATAGGCTCCAGGGTCCCTGTGACCCTGTGTAGGATAAGCAGTATAGAAAATGGATGGATGGATGATGATGGGAAGAAAAGACAAAGATCCATGGCCTAAAGTAATATATTGCTCTCTCCAGAACTATTAAAAAAAAGTACAATTTATGGCTATGACTTAACTATAAAATCAGAAATACACACACACACCTTCTGAAGTTAGGCCCTTCTCATTAAGCTTTCCCTTCACTCTTCCCCCAGCCGCAGTCTCCAAAAAAATAAAAGGCATTATAAAAAATAGTCTGCAAAAAGCATTTGTGCCAGACAGACAAAACAACATAAATGTCTGTCCAAAACCAGACATTGCATGTTGTTGCACCACATGAATACGATTGGGCAATATCACTGTCTGGGAAATGACTGACACATCAGAGCTGAGTAGTGTGACCTGACCATTTTGATTACCCAACGAATCTCAGCTTCAAGTATAGCTTGGCTTGAAAAGAACCTTGTCAGTGTTGAGCTGCCTTGTGGGCCTGAGCATGCTGCTTTTCATTTGTACTGGACAGTTGAAAAGCTGTGCTTCCCTGATAGCCACTTTCCACTAATCTACAGATGTTGCTTGTAGGTCTTTGTTAGTTTCTCTGCAAATTTCCTGTCCTCTGTCTTCAGAAGTAATTTCCCCGAGAAAATGTGTCATTTTTGTTTCAGTCATCGTTTATGTAGCAACATTAACATGACCTTGTTCTCGTCCATGACTCTGAAGTGCTGAGAGACCCATGTTACAGACACCAAAGGATTTCCTGCAAAACTTGCAATATGCCCTTTGCACATCTCCTTATACTTCTCCTAGCCAGTCACTGAACTGGGGTTTTTCTTTCCATTCCTTCTTAAACTTTCACTACCTCCCTGATATGCGTGTTGTTTATTTGTGTAATATAAGATCCGAAGTTTTACAGATGCAGTTTAGGGTAGTAATAGCCTTTACATGTTCTAGTATCTTTATTTTTATTACCATCTCTTTTTACATCCCTCCTTGTTCTAATTTTGTATTATTGACAGTATTAAGTCATTGTACTTCACTGTCTTTTCTTTTTTGGAAAGCACACATTCTATATTTACTTTAAATTATGTTCATATATATTATGATATTAACAAACTATTTAATAAAATGAACAATCACTAGTAATAATCTACTGTATTAATATAAATACCAACAACCAATAGATCACAATTGTATAAATAATGCAAGGAGTGAAATGTTTTAAATTAAACACAATTTTGAATAGTAAGAGAAAGGGAAAGATGCTTTATAATTGAAACTAAAACAGCCAGGGTTGGAGGTTCAATTCCTGCTGCGGCCGGAATTGCTGTGGGGGTTTCCTCCCCCAGTCCAAAGACATGCATGACTGACTGGCATGTCCAAACTGTTTGTGGTGTATGAAGTGGTGTATGAATAGGTGTGTGTATGTGTTGGTGCACCCTGTCCAGAGTGTACCCCACTTGTGCACTATGCCTCCTGGGATAGGCTCCAGGGTGCCTGTGAACCTGAAGGATAAGCGGTATAGAAGATGGATGGATGGCTGGATTAAACTAAAACCACCAGCAGGTGACTCACTTTTAATGAGTGAATCATTTGTCACTCTTTCAAACAATCCATTCAAAAAAGAAAGATTCATTCGGCAAAGAAACACCACTGTATGTTGCTAAGAAATGTTCTGCTCCGGCTTTGTTTGGTGAAAGAGCAAACAGACAATAGTTTGTCTAAAAAGGAAGTCACATATTAACTTTGCACTTATATTTGCACTTATATTAACTTAAATTTGCAAACGTGCTTTTATTAAGTACATATAAGATCTATTATATCTCCCATTAGTGTTTCCTAGTTGGAGATATGAGGGGTGCATTTCTTGGCAGACTGGCTTGCCGTGAAAGCATCTGCACACTATATGTACTACACTATAACTCTAATGTAGTATTACTGCTCCTGTCCTTTCAAACAGAATTTGCAGGCTATAGGCTTGAGCAGTTGGTTCCATTACATTGGTTCCGTTTAAGTGTGCGAGTTCAGACGAAGCTCATTCAAAAGCCCATTTTGAAATAACCTCCTTACATCGACCTAAACAATACTCAATACATTTTATTTGACATTTTACATAATTACAAAATACAAATGTTATATTATGCAGATACATAGTTACAGTATATCAACATGCCACTTTACACGCTTCTTCTGTAGGCTGAACTTTCCAGAAAAACAGTAATATTTAATACGCTGAGAACATTTAGTGGATTTAAACAGCACTGCAGTCTCTGCCCTCTTTATTTGGAAGAATTTCAGCAACCTGTTCTCTGCCAGCTTGCCTAGTCCTCACCCTGCTGCTAAACAACTGCTGAACAATATTCCAACACACTTTCTAATTATATCTGGACTTTAATGAGAACAAAACGTGATGTAGGATGAGAACGCTAATGATTAATATCAGCTGTTATTCGTTTGGTTTTCGGTTTAAGGCGACTATCTTCAAACAGGCACAACAGCAGCCTCCGCCTCGTGTTCACAACACTAGTTTGTGCTGCACTGTCAGTATGCAATTAATCGCTGAAGGCATGACTCGCTGTACATCGCATCAGCATCTCATTTTGACTTGCACGAAGTTTCAACATTTCTAAAATACAAAGCCTTCACATATCGATACCATTTCTCAGGCCAATGCCATCATGCTTACTGTAGGTTGCCGTGCAGACCCCTTGCAAATGGCATATCAAAATAATCAGTTTGTAATAATTAATATTAACAAGGTCATTAATATTACCTGCTTACCAGTCAACATTTGCTGCAAACATTCGCGCACTTAAATAATTCCTAGCACCTGAAACCACCAACACAAAACAGCGTCACTACGTCACAGCGATATAAAACAGAGTAACTCAGAATACTTTGCTCACGTGTCAAAACCCAGCGTCCCTGAACAGAGCACTTTGTGTACTGAAGTTAATTTTTTCGTACAGTTTTAAACTGTTCTTCAATGATCAAGAACATTTTAAAATAATAATAATTTTCCAGGACAATGTATATATTCTGGGTTGCACCTCATGCTGCATCACAACACCATGTGGTACAGTATTTTTGTCTAACAGCACAGTCTTGACTATATTATTCTTTGCATAGGTGTGAGGGCTCAGCTCATATGGAAGTGGAAACAAAGGTGGTCATCAATTTAGGTGTCCATGACTGACACACTGACAAGCACGCACGCACTTACCGTAGTTTCTGAATGTTAGAGGAAATTCCAGACAAGCGGTAAATGCCGTCTACAACCCCATGCTTTTCAATAAACTCAGTGCAGCTCTTGATGACTTGAGGGACTTCAGCAGAGAAACAGAAAGGAAAAGAAATTTAAAAAGCACATTATTAATAGCAATTAGCCTTTATTCTGGAATTCGAGTGCTTTCCTCTTTCTACTCACCATCATGACCTGAATTGAGGAGGTGCTCTCCAAGGTCACATCCAAACACCCTCTCCCTCAGGATGCCTCTCTGCTTCAGCTTCTGTTTCGTAGGCCTCGACTTCATGAAAGTACGCAGGAATGTGATCAGCTTCCCATGTTTATTAGAAACTAAAAGACATTAAGACTCATATGTAGAATTTAAACATTTAAAAGCTTCACGCTGAATAACATAAGAGGGATAAACAAAGTTGCTGTATCTTTTTTAGTAGCAAATAAAATTAAAGTGAAAAACATCACTGTGGAAAGCCTGTGGGAAAACTGCTGGGTCTGATTCGGTGAAGATTTTGATACGCGTCATACGTCATGCAGAAGGAAGGAAATAAAACTGTGTAACTAACTTGTTTATTCAATTAACTTGATTAACTAACAAATATTTAACTAACTTACCTAAATAATTTAACTGATTCAATCAACTTACTTGCTTACTTAACTAACTTCCTATAATGTACTACACTAATTTACATATTTGACTGACTTGCTCAATAAATGTACTTTCTTACTTAAGTAAATTACTGTAACTAATGTGTTTAACTAACTTACATATTTAACTAACTTACTTCAACCAACCAACTTTCTTACTTACTCGGGTAACTTGATTGCTTATTATTTATTAACTGACTGACTGACTTAATTAACTTATTTACTTTACTTAACTAACCTGGTTAACCAACTAGATTCAGTTCAATTCAATTTTATTTGTATAGCGCTTTTTACAATAGTCATTGTGAGTACAATAGATAAGTGAGTACACTCTTAAGCCAGCTGTCAGTAGAATTTAAAGGGATGCCTAGTCCCCTTCACCATGTGTATTTTGTTCCTACCTCTGTATTTAAAAAAAAAAAATAGATGGCTAATCTTAGCTAGCCAGATTGCTAATGGTGTTTGGTTGGTGAGCGTCAGTCTCCCGAGTCTGGATGAGTCTGCCTGGTGTCAGGGTTAGCTTGTTCACATTCAGTGTATATAATCTTTGCTCTATTTTTTTGTCCTATGTTGTGTTTTCATATAGTTAGCTAGAATATGCACCCAACCAGCTACGGGTTTGTCCCGACATGGTGGCATGGTGGCATAGCGGGTAGTGTTGCTACCTCACAGCTCCAGGATCCCTGAGCTCGGGTTACTGTTCACATGTTCTCTCTGTGTGCATACGGATATCACTAGGTAGGTTTTGATGTGTATTGGTTACTATAAAATTACCCTAGTTAAGAGTGAACATATTTGATGCATGGTGCCTTAAAAAGTATTGGTGTCCCATCTACAGTATAGTCCTACATCATGCACAGTGTTTCTGGGATAGGCTCTGGATAAACTGTGACCCTGAGCAGGATAAAGTGTTTACTCAACATGATTGAATGAATGTTCTACCAAAACATCAAAATGTATCTTTCCTTTACAAAACTGAGAAAGACTGGCTTGGTTATTCTTTAGTTTAACTCCACATATAAACAAAAATACCTGGTTTTGGCAGTGCACCGGTCACTTGTGGAGGAACTTTCTCACTGATCAGTTCCACACATTCACAAGGGAAAAATCCCACCTGCAAAAACAGTAACAGAGTGCTGCAACAATCATATAGTCACATTTATCTAGTATTCCTTACTATACAGTTACAATAAAACAAATATGTTTTATTTCTTTGCTTAGATCAAGCATTTATTTCTAGAATGTAACAAAATTACCTGCCAATAGAACAAGATAATTGTAAATAAATAAATAAATAAATAAAATATTTGAAAAAGTCTAGAAATAGGCATTATAAATCTGGTATGTGTTATTATAATATCCTAATGCAAAATATTCTATTAATTTGACTATATTCAAGATATTTTAAGATATCGTATTTTCAAGTGAAGAAAGAAGACAAGATAATATGTAATACATGGAGAGACAAACATCCAGATTTCCAGAAGAAAACATTATTTTTCTGCTACACAATATACCCCACCTTAAAGCCATGTTTTCCTCTCCACCATCCAGTGTCTTTCTTTGGAGGCATGTCTATGACTGAAACTATGTCTCCAACCTAAAACCAGAAAAGAGACAAAATGTGCTAAATGACAAAAAGTCTAATGGCGGTACAAGACTTGGGCATTTTGAAATCTGAGTCACCTCGAAAGAGAGTTCATCGGCAGCTTGGGCATTATAACGCTTTATGACGTGAGCAGCAGCAACAGCTGGAACATTAATGGAGGACTCATCATGGACCAGCAGGCGGTTTCCTTTATTATCAATCTGAGTGAGACAAAAAGGGAGGGAGATACAGACAGAAGGATAAGAAGGATATTAGAAAATGCATTAATTAAATCTAATAATTTTGTTGAGCAGGAACCGATACAGAAAATTTCTGTCATCTAAATCATCCATTTTCTGTACCGCTTATCCTACAAAGGTCACGGGGAGCCTGGAGCCTATACCAGGGGACACGGGGCATGAGGCAGGGGACACCCTGAATGAGCGTCATCTAAAATCAATTGAGATATATGGTAGGGGTAGTATGTAAACCTATTGTTGCTGTGGCTGATGAAAACTTGGCTTTTGACCAAAATCAGGTGTTTTTGTGGGGCTATGAGTAGCAGTGTCACTGGCACAGATCCTGCGCTCACTACTGTCTGTGTGGAGATTATGTGCATGTTCTTCCTGTGTTCATTTGGGTTTCCTCCTGTTTGGGTTTTCTAAAAAAAAAAAATATGCGTGTATGCATGTGAAATATTCCTTGCTTTGTGCCAAGTGGTCCCAGGATAGGCTCCAGACGACCATGACCCTGACCAGGGTTCAAATCCCACCTCTGCCCTGTGACTTATTCCGGGTGCTACGGTTTCTTCCACCAGTATAAATACATGCGTTGTAGGCTAATTGTACCTTATTTAGGATAAGCAGTACAGAAAATGGACAGATGGATAAATATTGAAGAATTGCTCTTGCATTCTGCAGAGCAAGTACTAATTTGCATACCCTGAGCGGGTTGTCCACTAATTGCAGAGTTGGCAGTTCGATTCCCAGCCCACATGCCTCCACATGCCAAAGCATCCTAGGGCAAGACACTGGACCCCAAGTTGCTTCCAATGGCAGGCTAGTGCCTTGTGTATGAATGTGGGTGAATGAGAACCAGTTTAAAGCGCTTTGAAGAACCGCTAAAATGAAAAGTCGGTATATAAGTGCAGACCATTCACCATTAATGACCTTTGTGTTAGATTTACTGTTTTATTGTTAGCTGAGGAGCATTTTGTGTATTTGTTCGTACTGGTACAGTGAGGGAAAGAAGTATATGATCCCCTGCTGATTTTGTACGTTTCCTCACTGACAAAGAAATGGTCAGTCTATAATTTTAATGGTAGGTTTATTTGAACAGCGAGAGACAGAATAACAACAAGGAAATCCAGAAAAACGCATGTCAAAAATGCTATAAATTGATTTGCATTTTAATGAGGGAAATAAGTATTTGATCCCCTCTCATTCAGAAAGATTTCTGGCTCCCAGGTGTCTTTTATACAGGTAACGAGCTGAGATTAGGAGCACATTCTTAAAGGGAGTGCTCCTAATCTCAGCTTGTTACCTG
>JAOUWY010000076.1:14148146-14160143 GCA_025728095.1 Prietella phreatophila | reverse complement strand
AGTTTGGGGTCCCTTGCTGGAGCTGCTACCCCCGCGACCCGATTACGGATAAGCGGTTGAAGATGGATGGATGGATGCTTTAGTACCTTTATAAATTTGTCAAGACCTAGCAAAGCAAAGATTAGCAAAGATCACATTAGGTAGATACTGTAAGATGCCAGTTTAACAAATGCAGGTATAAAGATCGCTGAAGACTACTGTATGTCTACATCAAGATGGATATAGTTTTTATGTTCATATTTACTACCTTGAGATTTTATATAATACATATTGAATAGATAGTAAAAATTAAATATACATTAAATCAATACTGTACATAGCAGTTGCTTTTAGATGGTCTCTATGTTGGTGTTTTTCTGTGGAATATGACTGGAATCTTTAAATGCAATTCTCTTTTTTTGTTCCCTTAAAATGTTAAGAGATACCTACAAAAGGGAAATGTATTTTAATTTTGAAAAATCTGTTGTTTTTAGAACTTTATATACTAGAAAATGTCATGATTTCACCAAGTGAAGAGTTTTTCCAGGCTGCTACACATATCTAATAGGTAGGTAGGAATGAACATCACCTTATGTTAAATGTAATCATGAATTCAAAAGAAGTTCACAGTAGTTGAAACGAACAAAAAGCCAGGTATAGCCTATCTAGTTCTAACCATTAAAGGTTGCTTAACAAAGGAGCACTTGAACAAGTTTCCATCGCGTGCTGTCAGTATGGTAACTAATCATAGTGAATGACTTTGGAGGGTTCTCACCAATTCACAATGTACATCATTTTCTGTCAAGTTCATGTAATGCTATACTAACCACTAAAATATCCCATGTACTTTTGCCAATAAGTCATTCTGAAGACAAAATCTTTCTGCCAAACACTGCTGTCTAAATAGTCACACTACTGTATATAATAGTCTGGCAGATGTACTACGTTAGTGAAATCCGAGTTCATTCAGGTACAGAGGTGCTTTGTATCTTTCAACTGACTAATGTTACATGAGAAGATGGGTGGGAGCAGTTCCTTTAGCTCTTTAACACAAAGCACATCTGTAATGCTGTACTGGATAAGAAAAGAATTAAAGGAAGAGTGGAATTGACTGAGCCACTGGTGCATACTTTACCTCCATCCATGTCAGGGCAGGCCCACAGTTTATCTTGTTGTCAGCGATGGTTGAGAGACGGGAAAGGTAGGCAGTAAGCATCTTGGAAAGAGACTGAGAAGGCAAGAGGAAAAACTGATAAACAGGGGAAGTAATACACTTCTCAATGCACTAAAAAGCTGACCTATCCAACATCCTAATGCATCAGTCACTTAACCCCCACTCCATTACAGAACTGGTAAGAGATCCCCCTCATAATAGTTCCCTCACTTGATGAAGTGTTTCATGGGCAGGTTTTGAGTTAATTTGCTTGTCTGTGTTTATGCAAATCTCAGCACCGTGAGAAGAAAACAGAACCCAGTTTTGCTGCATGAAATAATCAGAGAATATATTTTGTTCAAAAAAATATAGAAACGTACTGCATAATGAACTATGAGGCGAAAAAAACTATATATTGAATTTTATATCGCAAAGGAGTTATATACATAACAGAACAATCAGCAATTCAGTAGTCAGTATTTCTCCAGTCAAAAAGACTAACACTGTGAGGAGAAATATAGCACCCATTATTATTATTATTATTATTATTATTCCTCTTATATCATGACAATTTGGCAACAATTTGTTTTTATTTTTATAGTTGACAAAGTGCTACTGAGAAACCAGAAAACTTACTGACAGTTACACTGACACTGGAGACTCCTTCAATACTTGAATAAACACCAAACTACAGAAAGCTTCACCATATTAATGTATATACATTTTATTTGATAAATAACAATGTTTTAATCTGTTTATCATTAGATTATGTAGACCAACTTCCTTATAAATCCCTGACACGATCATATTAACATTTAAAGTAGCAATACATTTGTGTGTGATGGACTACATGATCTAAGACATAAGTTCTAACAGGAACTAACTTGCTTTGCAGCCATTCAATTAGCATTAAATGTAACTATTAACTTATTAATAAATAAATAAATAAATAAATAAATAAATAAAAATAAAAAAGTATGATCATCCACCCCGTTGTTGATTATTTCCCTTGCAGTTTTATACCTTAAATAATAAACAACTTTACTGGCCTTTCAGTACTTTCAGTCAATTAAATTATTATTATTATTATTATTATTATTATGTATTTAAATTACAGAAATTAATATACAGAAAGATAAAATATAGAGAAAAATGTAACAAAAAAAGACAGAACAAAAAGACAGGTTGCTTATTTTAATACTATTGATGGATAAGTACTATTAGGCTTAATCCCACAGAATACAAAACATATGACAAGAAACAATATTGGGTATGGAATACCTCTGATTTGACCTTCAGATTTTCAAATCGAGGAAGCTCCATGAGCCGAGAAAACCTTCTGTCATATGAACAGAGATGGAGGTGCTTGTCCAGCACCCGAAAGTCTTCATATGACCGTCTCACAATCCACTTTTTCCCCTGGCAGACAGAGGAACAAACATTACAGAGGAGCTTTTTGTACATATCACGTTCTTTGGAAAAGAAGAAGAAAAAGGAGCTCATATACATGAGTCTCTGCATAAAGCCCATAACAATTAGACTATATAAACTACCAAGTGTATTATGAAAATTCGTTGCTGTGGATTTGTATAGTAGAGGCACACTTTACAAAAACGATTTTTCAGGGTAGAATGTAATACACTACAAAACGACTGGGGGCAGTGTTTATTTACCATATAGAGCTGTGCACAGAGCTGTTTGCAGTTAGTTAACCTATCACAGTACAGAACATAGTACAGAAATGAACCATTTAAACATGAGTTTTCACTTTAATGAACACAAGAACCAAACCAACTAATTTAATTTGAAACATACATTGGGGTCCAAAAGTCTGAGACCACTCTTGAAAAAGCTCCTATTTTGCATTCTTTTCTAATTTAACACATCAATTTAAAAAAAAAATAGAAAG
This sequence comes from Prietella phreatophila, assembly GCA_025728095.1. Taxonomy (NCBI): domain Eukaryota; kingdom Metazoa; phylum Chordata; class Actinopteri; order Siluriformes; family Ictaluridae; genus Prietella; species Prietella phreatophila. Next base: position 14,157,102 of record JAOUWY010000076.1, on the reverse strand, counting down.
TAGAATCTTTGAACTATTTACATGAATTTAAAAGTTTGCTTAAATGACAGTGTGCATTCGAGCTGGCATGGACTCCACACGTTTGTGCAAAACCTTATGATCCATTTGAGATCAAATCCATCGGAGTGTTGTCTGAACACATGCTTCAATAGAAGAGATTAATCATGAGGAAAACCAGACCTTTTGTACAAAGCAGCTAACAGGGTTAATATCACATTTTGCTTACATTTAAATAGGGACCTAGAAAGGTTCAGAATCTTGGATATTAAATATTCAAGATATTGAACATTTAGACTTTTAGACCTCACAATAAGTAAATGATGCTCGCTTAGATGAGGGGTTCTCAAATGTTTTCTAGTCAGGAGCCTCTTAAACTTCACTATATGGCCAAACGTTTGTGGACACCTGACCATTACACCTATATGTGGGCCTCTCCCAAACTCTTGCCACAAAGTTGGAAAAAATTCCCCTTTCCTGTAACTAAGAGGCCCAAACATTTTGCAGCTTGACAATGCCACTGTGCAGAAAGTGAGGTCCATTAAAATATGGTTTGCTAAGGTTGGAGTGGTAGAGCTCAAGTGGCCTGTCTGACATCAGTGCCTGATCTCACAAACACTCTTGCAGCTGAATGGAAACAAATCCCCACAGCCACACTCCAAAATCTAGTGGAAAGCATTCCCAGAAGAGTGGAGGGTATTAAGTAGAACAGCAAAGTTTGGACTAAATCTATAATGAGAGAGGATGTATTAACTGGTAAGTTGTCCACAAATTTTTGGCATTATAGTGTATTAAATAAAAATCCACAGGCCCCATGAACAATCAAAATAGCTCATATTCTTTCATTATTATAATGTGTACATTATTTGAATATGAATTTGTGAGTTTATTGGAATAAGAATGTTTAAACCCTGAACATTCCACACGTTTTTATTAAAATTGTCATCATATTCAAGTTGACAGTATTCTTGGGTATAACTAATGTTGATGCACCTGATACACTTGCACTGGTACCTACAAATCAGCTAGGCCTGGTCACTGATGCCACTGTGTGGCTAACTGTGTACTCCACACTGTGGATGTGGGGATAATGGCACTAGCTTCTACCTTATGCCTTTTGAAAGCAGACAATAAAAGCCAAATAAATCTAGCTACATTTTACTTTACGTTTCTATTATACCTAATGCAATACAACTTTACATTCAATGGGGCATTTTCCCAATGAAATTTTGCATATGTTGTGTTAATCCATGGTGTTCCTGATTATAAATCTAGGTGTCTGGGAAACAAACATTATAGATCCAATAACCCATGTTTAATCTCATCAGATAATTTAGAAGTCATTAATGGTCATTCCAATTACATCGCTTGGCATACGCAAAGTTATTCAGTATAAGAGCTGCCAGCCAATTTGGTAAAAGTATAAGTAAGCCTTTTTATTATAAATATAAAGGAGGAGCCTACAACCAAAGTAAGAGGAAAGAGAAACTACTGGACATAAAGCTCCCATAATTATCTTTTCCTTTTCTTTGTTAAATATTTTCACACCTAGACTTTCTGGTTCCTTGTCCCAATCACTTTTAATGCACTTACTAATCATTTACCTAACTGCTAATTTATAATTATTTAAATGTCACTTTTCTGCTCAGTAAAGTCACTTAATGCTTGTCCAGGACTATTATTATGGCAGATATCATATCAGGTATGCTAATTTAAAAAAGGTATCTACAGTCCCCTATTGGAATCTATTGGAACAGCAAGCCCAATTCATTCATTTTTGCTGTAGACTGAAGATATTTGGGTTTGAGATCAAAAGATGAATATGAGAAGAGAATTTAGAATTATAGCTTTTATTTTCTGGTATGTAGATGTGTTAAACAACAGAGCATAGCACATTTTGTATCAGACCACCCAATCTTTAGGCGAACAAAAATACTCTGACTGGCAGGTGCTTCTTGTTACCCAGGTGTGTACTGTTGGACTAATTGCTTAAGCTATAAATAACTCTCAACATATATTCTTGGTTTTAGCCTTTAGATTCACCTGTGATGACTGCATTCGTTGTTAAAAAGGAAGCCAACATGAAGATCAGAAGAAACCAACAATTACGTCAATTTGGAATGTCCCAGAAAAGAAATACCACTGGTATACTGAGCAACAAACATCAAATGGGTTGGCCAAGGAAAACAACAAAAACTGATGACAGAAACATTGTGAAGAATGTTGTGAAGAAAAACCCCAAAACAAAAGTCAGTGATATCACCAACAACTTTCACAGGGATGGAGAGAATGTATCATAATCCACTGTTTGAAGAAGACTTTGCGTGCAGAAATATAGAGGTCATACAACAAGATGCAAAACTCTCATCAGCAGTAAGATCGGAAAGCCAGATTGGAATTGGCAAAAAAATACAGAGATGAGCTTCAAAAGTTCTGGAACCAAGATTAACCTCTACCAAAGTGACGGAGAGGCCAAAGTGTGGAGAAAGAAAGGATCTGTTCATCATCAAAAACATACAAGCTCAACTGTGGAACATGGTGGAGGAAGTGTCATTGCTTGGGTTTACATGGCTGCTTCTGGAAAAGGATCACTAATCTTTATTGAAGATGTAACTCATAATGGTAGCAGTAGAATGAATTCAGAAGTTTACAGGAACTTTACCATGCCGCAAGACAATGATCCAAAACACAATGCAAACTCAACAAAGGACTTCATGAGGTTGAAACCTCCTGAAGAGGAGACTGAAGGGAGAAAGTCCTTGATACAAACAACAACTGAAAGAGGCTGCAGTAAAAGCCTGGAAAAGCATTACAAAAGAAGAAACCAACAATTTGGTGATGTCAGTGATGCGGTCATTGCAAGCAATGGATATGCAACCAAATAATACATGTTCCTATACTTTTTTGGAAAAATTTGGTGGTCTGATACAAAAGGTTCTATGGTTTATGTTGTTTACCACATCTAGATGTAAATACCAGGAAATAAAAGCTGAAATTCTAAACTATCATCTCATATCAATATTTTGAAATGTCTTTGGTGCATAGCACAAACAAATAAATTGATAGCAGGTTATGTTAAGCACGTGTAAACAGTACTAGTAGCCATAACAAATCTAACAGATTGTTGTCTGTTTATCATATAGTAAGGTTGAGGAAATATGCACATGGAAATCCTTTATTTGCAAAGTCACTATGAGTAAGCTTCAAATGGAATGTTTACAAAGGAGCTTGCTGTGCCAAAGTATCACAACTGATATTATTTATACAGTAGGCTAAGTGAAACTGACTATATCAGTTGACATTATTATTACATAATGGAAGTGGTTCGATAAAATTGCAACAGTTTAGTAAAAGTAGTAAATTGTGAAATACTAACTTAATAATTTTGTACCGTTTAGATACTAAAAGATCAACACAATCGAAGTGAATCCAAAAAATAGCCAAGATTATAGATATAATCATTTGCTGCTCTACACCACAAGTAATTACTATTGAAGAAGACAATTTAAGTCAAAAGAGAAAGGATGAAGGGGCGATTTCCTGATACTGACTCGTACATAAAATCAATAAGCTGAATGTCTAAATCCAGCTGAACATGGTCCATCTAGAGTTCATACAGCTGAATACAGCTGATTTTGATCAGAACAGAAAGATGTGAACCACACACACACCACACTGGAGTGAAATCCTCCTGTTTAAACACATCATGCCCTCAATACATATCATTCCAGCAGTACGAAATGTAACATACGTTGCTGCTCTTGTGCAGGAAATAAAGTATAAAAAAAATAAAAACCTTTTGTATATAGAACATATTTCTTCACACTGCAGCTTTTCCTTCTGACTCTATTCTTTAAGTGCAGTGCAGTGAGAAAAATACCAAGTGCACTACGTGTGGTTGTTTTGCCTTTTTGATCCAAGTGTGCACTTCTTTTTATAACTTCCCTCTCCTTTTTTTTTTACCATAATAACAAAGCTTGAATTCCCCCACTGTTGCCATAACAAACTAATGGGATTTCGTCTTTTAGGACACTACAGAGCTCACACACAAACACGCACACACACACCCATACCTGGCAACAAATCTGGACAAGATACACCAGTTCCCTGGAGTTGAGGCTGCTGCGCGTCAGATCGTTCTCATCCCCGGTCAGAGTTAGCTGGAGACAGACAGACAGAGGAATGATTAAGTGGGAAGCTGGACAGCCTACAGGCTGGAGCCAAGTACAGGAAGAGCCATGTCAGCATTGTTCACTGTTTGAAACGCTGAGAGACAAGTAGGGATCAATTTTAGGTCTACGAATTAGTAAAGAGCATCCAGATCTAAACTTGTCCAGCCATACAAATATAACATGGCACCAGTTAAAAACCGTGAAGATGGCTTTGGCCTTTGCCATGAATAGTTTTGCACTCAAGTTTCAATCAGTGAACAGTTTCCCGTGAAAACTATACTGAATTTCCTGGTTACACAAGTGTACTTTTTGACCATGTAGCACACAGTTATAGAAGGGAATTATGTAGAATTGCACTATCCGGTGTCACCCAGATGATGGGTTCCCTTTTGAGTCTCATCTCAAGGTTTATTCCTGATATCATTTCAGGGATATCATTTCATATCATTTTTCCTTGCTACCATCATTCGGGATAAACTTATACATGTAAAATGTAGATCCTGAATTTATATATGTATGTAAAGCTGCCTTGTGACAATGTTCATTGTTAAAAGTGCTATCCAAGAAAAATTTTATTGAATTGAATACAAATACATATTCTCATTCATATAAAATTAACTCTATGAATAATCAGAATTAAAATCAACCTTTTATTTTTACCACACTTGAAAAAATATGTTTGATGCCTGGGAATTCTTCTTCTTCTGCTTCCTCTTCTTCTTATTATTATTATTATTATTATTATTTTATAAACACATACACCATACCACTTTTACTTGTCTTACTGCACCAGTCCAGAAAATCAGCAAACAGAGACATTTGGAACTCCAAAGCAATGTAAAGAAAGTAGAGACCTATAATGAACTCAACAGAGCACTGGAATAATAAAGCATGGCTTATTTATAGCACAAACTAATGCAAGCGCACAGGAGGCTAAATGACCTAGTTGAGTAGTGCATTGAAATTGAAATGATGACAGCTGATTGGTTAAAGAGTACTGCTTGTATTAATTTCCTAACTGTGTCACACATACAGTATGTAGTAGCAGTAAAGGTCTAATGAACATCACTGAATAAATACCAATATAAGCTGACAAAGCAATACATGTGATTTCTGTAATCAAGTACATAACTTATAACTCTTCATTTCAACAAGTTATTAAAATATTGTTAGGAACCGCATCGTGTTAAGCCAAACACAAGCAAACAACATCTCTGCATGAAGCTAAATGTTACCTCACTCCTTATCACACCAGCATGTACTTCTCTTCCTTAATAAACATCAAGCAAAAAGAGAGAAAATGGTCACTCCTCACCACACCGTAGCCTTCCGTGCTTCATCAGGCCAGCCTTCACCACACTGACAAATGCTTTAGATGGACTCCACCTAACACAAACATAGGCAACCCGTCACGCTGCATATACTGTAGGCTCGTCCATCCGTCAGTCGAGGCTCAGCAAACACAGCCCCTCCTCTCCTTTGAAAATCCAGATTCGGATGAGTCTAAAGAGCTCCACTTTTTTTTTACCAAGAGCATTTCAAACAAGCTGTTACTGCAGCAGAAAGGGTGTGCATTCTTCCGTGTCCAGTTACGACTGGAAAAGGAGGACAAATCCAATCCTCACTCGTGCACTGGATAGAAGCCCTGCCCCTGAGGTGGTGTGGGACTGAAGAGGGCTCAGATGGAACGGCATGCACATAGTGGAGCAGCACTGAGAGCTGCATCAGAGAGATTTTTCTCACTAAATTAGATGATAAACGAGAGGGATAAAATCTAAGAGCTGTGAGTAGCTCAACAATTAAACTGTTACGGCTGAGTAATGCATTACACCGTGAGGTCTCAATGATGATGTAAGAATGTTTCACGTCTGTATTACTTTCCTAGCTAAAAGCCAAATATGGTACTCCTTTTGTTCGAACCAAAAAAAAAATCCACTCAAATTACAGTTCTGTCCTTTGGTGTAATTTGAACTTTAGACAATGTGTGTTTAATCAAACTATTTTTAGTTTCTCCTCCAAAGGCATTTTGGAGCAAAAAAGGAAAAAGCATTATATAGTAAATAATCCACCTTGTTCATGTTCGTTACACCAGCGACTGCATTTCACATCACTGCTGAAAAAATGAATCAGAAAGAAATCAGCCACAGCTTAACGTCTTCCATACCAATATGTGTATTTTTCTTTCAACTACCATTGTTTGTACTATTCTGCAAAAGTCCAAAAATATTCAACCTTAAACCATGCATTAACAGAAAAATAATCTAACATGGATGCCAATATATGGTTTTTTTTTTGTTTGTTTGTTTTTTTTAAATGGTGCAATCGCTTTGTAGTGCAGCCTAGAAAATTCACCAAACACAGGCACTGCAACGAACAATGTTCATGTCATACAATCTGCGGATTAAAATTCCTCCTGTGCAGTATAATACAGTATGTGTCTTTTGCTGTGGAGGAAACACTAATGCTCAAAGGAGTTCTTCAAGTGACACACAATTCAAACAGATCATACATTTTCCCCTCCATTGTCTCCTTTATTTCCACGGAATCTGATCTGCTCACCGTTTCAGCCTCCTTTGAGATCAGTATCTTCTCATGAGGGGTAAAGCTCGCTAACAAACATGCAGTAGGCTTATACGTTTCATTCCAACAAGATAGCATCTTGTGTATAAGATTAATAATTGATCCAGTTTTTACAGAATGAACTGTGAGAACATGAATGAGATAATGGGCACATGAAACCCTTTCACTTTCTTTCATCAAGAACAAAACAGAGAAAGAACATGAGATGCCAGTCGTGATGTTCAGAATAACTCAATGCGAAAAGCTTGACTGAAATCATTTGTCTATGATATCATACAAATACTGGCACCGAGATCACACGCTGAAAGCAAAGACATCTGAGGAAAATCTGATTGCATGTCCACGCTCTGAGCCCCAGGAACGCTTTGGCTTCAGTTAACTAATTGATAAAAACAGTGCTGAGTGAAAGTCTAAGGATTATTGCTTTAATAGTCGAGAGTTAACCTCAGCCTGCGGCATTAACTGGAATTGGGAACTCAGACATTTCAAATCGGTGACAAATCAGAACTCCACCCTACATTGCTGCTTTTAGACTACATCCTCTCTCCAAGGGCACAAAGGGATAGTGTTGTGTCCTCTGTACACCTGATCTGAAGTATGTGGGACATCCACACTGCCTCTGAGAATGCAGCAAAGATCTCTCTGGATAGAGGTTAATTTACACTGCAGTATGGACTGGTTGGTCCAGCAGCTTTCTTTTGTTCTTTAATATTAACAAAACATGTTTTTGTTCGCCATAGTTGGGGAGAAAAACAAGACACCAGGCCTCTTTTATCAAACTAGATATGAAGGGATTTGTTTATAAATCATAGGAGCATTTAGACAAGAAATCTGGTATTCAATAAAAACCTGTAATTTCAGGAAAACGTTCGTATCTCATACTCCTGCGTTCCTGTAAATTTATGCATATGAGGACTAACCTAATGTAAACCGCATATCAAATCAGAAATTTCAAATCATGTAATTTGCATGGATTACTGAACTTTCATAAGTGGAACGATACTGTCAAGTTTAACTTTCTTGTTTTTATTGTTTACAGCATTTAGCAGATGCCCTTATACAAAGTGACTGGATCCAGGGTGTGCTGAAAAAACACATCCTCACGCTAGTTCATTAGGTCAGGGACTAAGATTACCATAGGAAAAGAAATCTGTAAAAGATTATATTATTCCCGTTAATTATATATATATTTTAAATAAACAAGCAGTTAATAAACCCATAAATCAAGACAAATGAAAGCAATCATTCAATTATGGCAAAAGAAATGGGTAAAAAGGGCTGGGTAAAATATATCGATTCTCTGATTTTAATCATTTTTCAATTTAACAAAACGATATCGACTCTCAATGCGCGTGCTTTACTTGAGATGTGAATATTATCTGTTGTTGTCCTCTCATCCTGAAGATGTCGCCATCTTTCATGTTTAGAATTTTGAAAACGGTTTTATTTCTTGAACACGTTTTAAGTTGTTAATGAATTTCACTGTTGCACTTTTACAATTAACTAAAACAAAATAAAAAAAATTAAACATAATTGTGTGGGCCCTCTTGTTAATATAAATTTGTATTTCAGTAATATAGCTAAGTAGAAGGCCTTCAGTTACCAGCATTTATATTAAAATATGGATTCCATGTCTGCAAAACTAACATTTTAAATGAAATATTGATAACTAATCGACATGAAATTGAATAGGAACCATATAAAGAATAATCACATCCATATCGAATCAAAACCATATAAATAAGAATCAAATTGAATCGCCAAATTGGTCGCAATACCCAGCCCTAATATCAATTGAGGACATACTGGTCTGTCTGGGCATAGCCATAAGCTATAAACAAATGCTAACAGAAGAGTATGATTTTTTTCTTTTGGAGGATGAAAGATAGTTGTATGCCATGGCATCTTCTTTTAACTTTCTGCAACACCTGCTTAAAGACACTTAAAGCTATTTTAAATAGCAGTGTCCCTGTGTGACATGCTTACTTTCACCTCAGAAAACTTTCATTACCAATAACCATTATCAATTATCCTTATCAATATTATCATTAACTAAGAAAACCAGCTACTCTACTGCTGCTGACATTTTCATTAAACTAGAGAACCAATCCAAAGTCAGCTATGGGATTTTCTCATCTCATCTCATCTTCAACCGCTTATTCCTTCCTCAGGGTCACGGGGAACCTGGAGCCTATCCCAGGAGTCAT
>JAOUWY010000076.1:14123542-14136913 GCA_025728095.1 Prietella phreatophila | reverse complement strand
AATTTCATTGAATCGAATCGACTGGTGTCAGGTTTTGCATATAAAGGCATGGTTGCAATTTTGCGGAAATCACGCCACCACATAGCAGGACAGCTGTGGCTCAGGTGGTAGAGCGGGTTGTCCACTAATTGTAGGGTTGGCGGTTCGATTCTTGGCCCACATGACTCCACATACCGAAGTGTCCTTGGGCAAGAACCCTGTTTTATTTATTTCAGATGATCTTCCTTTTCAGATGCATGCTTGAAGTAAATGGATCCCGGTAATGTGACCAATTTCACCTCCCACATAAAAAGGTTAATAGTAAATGTAGATAATCCATAATTTTAATGTATAGCTTGCCTTTAATTAAAGAATAATTACATAAAAACATTTCCAGTGCTTTACAGGCTCAAAACATATTGGACCATATAGGGAGTGGATTAAATATTTGAAAGTAAAGATTGGAATCAGTGAGACTTTAGACTTTAGGACAAAACTAAGTTGTGGGCATCTAAAAACATTTCTGAAGAATGAGTAAAGTAAGAAACTGTGTTTTGTTTGCCCGTAGCATGGCAGTCCATACAGGATTTCACATATTTTTTATGTGATCATTTTGATCAAATTTTGCAGCAGCTTTTTACTAAATTTGCTATGCAACATGCAGAGCTTTTAGTGCTTTTTTTTTTGCAGAAAACTTCTTGAATTGGTGAAATTTTGATTGCACAAAATTGTTTTTCATAGTCAGTTATTGTGTGAGTCTGCACTGAGCTGAGCTTGTCAAAAGTTCCAACACAGTTCAAATGTTTATATACGTATATATTTATATATAAGTCCAGAGCTTCGGGTAATGTTTACATCAAACATCAGAATGGGGGAAAAGTGTGATCTCAGTGTCTTTGATCATGGCGTGGTTGTAAAAGCCAGACAGACTGGTTTGAGTATTTCAGAAACTGCTGAATTCATGGACTTTTTTTTAAACAGTCCTTAGAGTTTACATACAAGGGTGAGAAAAAGCATAGACACACATGTTGAACCTTGAGGCCAACTGACTACAAAAGCAGAATACCACTTGGGGTTCACTGAAGTTGGACAGTTGACTCTTAGGAGGAGGTTTAATCCAGAACCCCTTGTAGAAACTAAGACCCAGGTAAATTGGTGTTTGTACACATCAAATTGTATTTTGCAGTACAAATAAACAAGTTAAGCCTTTGCAATAAATACTAAATTGGGATATAAAAGGCAGCATATTGGACTTTGGATTGTCTTGTTCATGACACTAATCATTTTGGATCTAAGAATCACCAGGTTTACCAGCTAGCACTGATTTTGGCAAGGTTAATTCAGCTTTGGCTCAAGATTTTTACTAAATAAAATTTTAATCTAGAATTAAAATAATATTAATTTATTATTATTATTATTATTATTATTATTATTATTATTATTATTATTATTATTATTATTAATTAAATCTAGCAGACTCTGATGTGGTGGAAATGTTCTAATTCTCTGGATCATGTTTCTAACAGAAGTGAGCCATCTTGTGGCCAAGTCAAAAAGGAAGACTGAAAATACAAATGCCATTTCCAAATAAAAGTTTTTTCTCAGTCATTCAATTAACATTTTGGATGGTTTAGACGTAGAAGTTCAAGCTACAAAGGAAACACGGTTTTCTTTCTTTGCTTTTTAAAAAAAAAGTATATTATATTACGTATGATGTGTTATATAAAGTATAAATGCCAAACATTAATTTAGAGAATGAATCTTCATTGATAGCATTTCAGGGTATCAAGCTATAAATAGTTTTTTTTTAAAACCCAGATTAAAATATATACTTGTTTAACTTATCCTATGCTAAGTTTTTGGATCTTTAATCTTGTTAAATGTACTTTTAATGATTTTTAGTAATTCTCATTAGTCATATAATCAATTAATTGCAGATTATGTATTGATTTATAATCAATGCTTTGTTTTGACCAAGTAAATCTTATACCTTATACATACTGTACCTCACACACATGCACGTTATAGTTTACTGTAGATATAATTAGTAGTGTGCAGCAAAAGTGCCAGGAAACTAGCTCAATACCAACATCTTGTGGTCACAGAGTAATTTACATTTACACCAGTCTTCAGCATTGACATGCATCTCTGAAAATGTAAAGCAAATCAAAAAATAAATCAGCCACAGACACTCAAGTACACTCTCATGTATTTTATTATATCAAAATACAAAAAAATTTTAGAGAGTTATTAGATGGGACGAAGCATCGGAAAATGACAACATAACTTGCTAAAATGTGCATATCTGGGCATCTGGTGATGTAAACAATGCTATTTGAACTACTCCACTTTATATTATCTCAAATGGACCGTCTGAGACAGCTTACAAACATGACAGCCTATACGCACCCCTGATGTGACTTGTTTCTGAAAGCAGACCTTGGAAAATGCTTTCATATGGATATAATGTGTTTCAGGTTGGTTGGAACATGACTGCATGATCTTGAAGAGGAAATAGATGGATTTTCTGGGACAGTTCCCTTATTGTCAGATAATGCCATTCAGATAAATCCCTTTTCAATTCTTCCCTCAATGTCCAAAAGAGTTAAACAGTGGAGACGCACAACATGATTCAGATAATGTTATACAGATATGAGACACCATTAACATTTATTCCTAGCAGCAGACATGAAGAAGACACACCAGGCACCAAATCTTACTGTTTTACTGGGCATGTGAAAATTTTTCAAAAGTCCCTGCCTATACTGAGCAGTATTATTCAAGGACGAGGAATTCGAGGCACACTGCATTATAGTGGTATCAGTCAGTTTGGCTAGCAATATGTCCCAATTTTCTTGAAGAATGTTCACTTGTCTTAACAGCAGTGGCAGAAGAGTGAAACAATACATTAGAACAATATTTTACATAAGGCTTTGGTACAGCACCATACTGTTTAAGAATAATACCTGAAATAAATCAGACCTACCAATGACATAAAAGAACAAAATCATTCAACTACAAAGAAAAAATGAAAAAAAGTTCTATTATTGGTGTTTTTGCAACATGTGAACAGTCTCATTGCACTGCATTTGAGGTGGAAAAGAATGACAAACATATGCAAAAGTCAGCCCAGAAACTGTCTACATGAAATAAATTGTAAACAAGTTCTATACAACACAAATCAAACTAAGTTTTAAAAAATGTACAAGAATTAAGTTTGAAATATGCTTCCAATTAGCATGATCTCTAACGTATGAGGTTTAATCTTAAAACGGTCATAAATTAGTGCATAATGTTGTAGTACATTCTAGATTCTTAGTGCTGGTAAACAAGAAAAGAAATGAGGAAGAAACACATGTACAAGTGAATGAATGCTGACAAATGTGAAATTAGTAGTTCACAACACAACATAAAAAGGCTGAGTTTCACAAAGCACTGTGAAAAAAAATAGCATACTAAGCAAAGTACAGGCAATCTAAAGAGCTGATATGACAAATTCATGTGCATGAGCCCTATTTTTTTTTTCCAAACAAGCAGGGGGGGGGGGGCTTGTCTACACATACAGCATTAGTTATATTCTACAAGAGAGTGGCATTAGCTCAGGTCTCCATGCATGTTCTGGAGAAAACAGAATCCAATTAAGCATCATCTAAAGAAAACCTGTCAGCATGTACAGAAATCTTAAATAGGATCTGACAGGTTCACATGGAACTCACTCGAAATCGTGTGTAAAAACAAATACTGCATTTAATTCTCCAGACTGTGTTGTAATTGATTGTGTTGTTAGGTCCTGTCCATGTCCATGCTCAATGGGACATTTTTAAAGTTATTATTATTATTATTATTATTATTATTATTATTATTATACCCTGGTTACATTGTTAATTTGTTTGGCAAATCTTTATGCAAATCAGTAAGCAATTTCTTCAATCACATCTGAGACTAAATCTGTTATTGGAAAGTAATCTTGCTAAACATGCCTTTTTGATCTTCGCAGTGAGACAGAATGAGAATGCAAGTGCTGTCTTGTTAGTATGTTATTATTGCTTACAACCCTACTCATTGAAAGACCTTGATGAGATGAACCACAGCGGCATGAGTTGTTTTAACATGTGGAATACAGCACCACAAGAGTTCAAAAAGACATAGCACCAAGTCAAAATGAGGATGATGTGCCATGTCCTCGCACTGTATCTCTGAGTAATGTAAACGTGGTTTTTGTAGGACTCTAAAATAAAAAATAATAATAAAAAAAAATGGACAAATGTTTAACAAATAAATGTCCTTAGCTTCAATGGACTGCTAAAGGCCAGTAAATGGGTGTCCTACAATGGCTCCCGATATACAAAACATGCAAAACAGCTTTACATACTGATACATATAATGTATGAGGGGATTAAACACCACCACAAGCAAATACAGACTTGTACAGTCCATCAGCCAAATGATGTTCTGGAAAAGGAAAACTTTCTTTAAGTTCTATGCAGTTACACTTTCCCACTTTCTTTAATCCAATGTATCTCTTGAGTATCTGGATATCAACGAATAGCTCTGAATATCAATGAATATATCTACACAGGGTTCATTTTGGCGTTTTGCAGATTACAGCAACATTCAACATGGTCTACCCCCTCCATGTTCATACACATGCTGTATTGGACACTTTAGTAGAAGATTAAGGAAATGAGAGTCAGTATTTTGGTGAGTCAGTTCAAATGAATAAGTAGTTTAACAACGGGCTTTCCAATCTAAAAAAAAAAAAAAAAAAAGACAGCAGGCTTTAAAAACAAGGAGAACAAACACTCTTCAAGCCAAATCATACATTCATCATCGGTTAGAACTAAACTGATCCAGTACATGCTAATGTTTCATGTTGATGCATGTAGTAAGTCAGCAGATATTAGTAAGCTCTAGACATAATAAAGCATTTAAGGGATTAGAAATGCATCAGTTTGCTAATGTCACACACCTTCGTTGTACCTCATGAAGATTTACAAATGGATGAAAAAACAAAAGATGAGGATAATCCATGCTTTTTTTGCCTAACAAAAATGGACAAGCTACTTTAAGTAGTTCACTTTGTTAAGTATAAAGGAGTCTAGAGAACTTGCCATTATGTTTCCGGTGACTAGGTTCATGTTAATTCTCATTGGTTTATGTTGTCTTCATTTGTTAGCACAATATCTACTTTACAGTACTGCCTTGGTGTACATATAATATAGTCATGTATTAATACTTGATATCTCTATCAAATTGATTAAAACAGTTCAACAGTACACTAACAATGTATTCCACAACTTCTACGGACATTTGTGCAAGGGTCGCCAAAGTACAATAATTACAATACTTGTATTACTTCAACTTTGAGACCTTCTGGAATTTTTTATTTTAAGGAGACATTGAAAAACTCATATGGTAATTGCAATATATACCATGATATTTTCGTAAGTCTTTTCTCTGAACTGAATGTATTTCCCCAAGCATCTCATGTACAAAAGAGAATCTGAGGATCTGAGGCGTGAACATGTAGTCACTCAAAAACCCTCGGAAAAAAGGCAGTCTTTTCAATATCTTAAGAGAAAAAATACTACCAATCTAGTGTTAATGTCACCGTTAACATGCCAAAGTTTTATGTTCACTGTAACTATACATTTTTTTTTTACCCCAAAAGTACAAAAGTATGTTTTGTATGCTATGTTCAGTCCCCACACTGACTATTAAGTATATTAAAAATAGCACTAATTGTCTGTGTTTCAAGAGTAGACAACAAATAAAAATGGGTTTACATTGTGTTTGAAGAAAAACTGGGCTAAAGCGGCTAAATTTAGTACACATCAATGCACATAACAGACCGCTCAGAAAGGTTTATTATGACAGATCCCGATATAGCAACAGATCAGTATTGCATTATGATCCAAAGACTTTGTTCTAACTTACAATTTTCTGCGATCGTCTGTGCTTTGCATCAGATGATTTGATATTTAACTGATGAATAAATCTTTGAAAAACAAAAAGAACAGCAATTTTTGTACACTGTGGATCAATGCCTTTTTACCAGAACAAATAATAATACATATTTATTGGTATTTTGCAATGGAATTCATCGAACTCATTATAAAATAATGCTAGCTTGCACAAATGATGGTATAAGCGCTGCAAATATGTGCCCAAATTACTTTTTTTTCTGAGGTATATTCTGTAGGAGGAAAAGGATAAACCCTGTGTTAATTAGATTTTGAGGGACTTATGGTTTTATAATATACACAGTAATTCATACTTAAGTGTTATATCTACAAATAAAAACTAATTTTGTCTACAAGTTGTTATTTTTTTTGATAAATCATGGGATATTTTATTCAATGAAAAAAAAAAGTTTTTTTTTTGTCCTCTGTCACTTCTACTTGGGTACCTTATTAAATTTACAGAAGACACATGTGTATGGATAGTATTGTGCCAAAGGAGAAGGTGAATAAATCTTTAGGTCAATCAAATTCAATACTGACTGCATATCCTCTGTTGTAATTAATGGATCAGTATGTGATTCTCCCACTGGTCAAGGCAGAGCGCCGTAGCTTGGGGGAGTTTGGGAGTTCACACTGGCCAAAAGGGCTTTCTTGTCTTCTCTTGGGCAAGACCAGCGCAGCATGGAAGATAAGAGTGGGTAAGGGGATTTTGGGGGTACTTTGTCCTTCCCCTTCCTGGTGGGAGAGCAGATCTTTTGTCGTTGCTGTGGTGCCTGAGATGCAAATTGCTGCTGGGTCTGAGAGGAAGACACATCTAGAGAGAACAATGTAAAGTAACAATGACATCACAAAACTAGACCAAAAGTGATAAAGCTGGAAAGATTATGGAATAAAAAAGGTAATTCAAAAGATAGACACTACAGCCCTGACTTACTAAAGGTCAATATGAAAAAAGGTTCAAACAGAATAACACCCAAATAAATATGCAGGGTCTACAGTGAATTGTCTTTCATATCAGTACCCCATGTCCTTTGGTGTATTTGCCTTGAAAGTCACTTTGAGAATGATGGCTGTGTGCACAAATTAATACAATCAAAGGGCAGGTATTAAATTTGCAGTCTGCTTCAGACAGTGGAAAACAAAACGTATTCAGATTTAATCATTTGAAAATGTACAGATATTACACACTGGGGCATAATAATGGAAGGCACTTCTTTTTTTTAACAAAAAAAAACATTGGATGTTGATTACATCAAGTCCTGACAACAATGTTGCAGTGAGACTCACTTGTTAAAATAGATCTTAGTGTCCAGCCTCTATTGTGGCATGCCACACTACGATTAGAATTTATGCATCAAGAGCCTTCTTTAGAGGTGTATCAATCCAGGATGTCTGTGCTGCTTCTACCTGGGCATCATCGTGTGCTTTCTCAAGATTTTACAAGGTTAACATCACAATTCCTAGTGGTGTGAG
This sequence comes from Prietella phreatophila, assembly GCA_025728095.1. NCBI lineage: Eukaryota > Metazoa > Chordata > Actinopteri > Siluriformes > Ictaluridae > Prietella > Prietella phreatophila. Next base: position 14,129,498 of record JAOUWY010000076.1, on the reverse strand, counting down.
TGCAGCAATCATATACTGTATTTAAACCCTGTACAACCTTCAAGGTTTCTTGTCATTTAGAACCTGCAGTGGTCATGAAACAGCAAATGATAGTTCCACCATATACAGGTAATTACATACATTATGATGTAACATCACAAAATAATTACCTGAGTACACTCAGCTCAACAGTAATGACTTGTCTTGAACTGACATGACTTGAAAATAACTGTGACCACTAGGTACGCATGTAGCTGTGGTTATAGATAATCGCCAGGTTGCAGGGATTAACACCTGCATCGCTTCTTGTGTATGTGTGCATATATGCTGAGAACATACCACAAAGTCACCTGGTGACTGTATGACATAGTATTTACTATAAAATACCATTGTGAATAGCTATCTGTATCTGTACCATCTGTAGCTATCTGAACCTTCTTTATGTGGTTCTGAGTAATAGTAAACACTGGAGGTTTTTTGGTGTTCATAGAACCACAGTTACATGCATAACTAGTGTTCTATTGCACCCCTCCTAACCACAAGGAAGTAAAGTTTACCATATGGATAACTTATACCATAATTGCAAGAGGAACCTTTACCAAAGGGTCTTTAGACATGATCTTTATACTTATACCACTAGAAAAGGTTTACTTTGTAGAATCTAAACTAAGTGCGTGGTGATGCATATTTCCTAGAGCGGCATGACTCTAATTACTGCCCATGAGTAGAAGATGCTCCTCTTGCAATGGCACATCATGCTCATAAGATGTGGTAATGACCTATCCTCCAGTGACCCAATCTCTGCTTAGACTAGGGAGCATGCCATATTTGGCACTGTGAAAGATGAATAATGCCTTTGATGAACAAAAAACGCTATGCAGTTCATATAGAACTGTAAGGCACATACTAGACACATAAGTTCACTTTCTGCAGCTTGACCTTCGTAGAGCACTATGAGGTCAACTGCCGAATTCATAAATTGGTATTTGTATCCTTAGGCAGAACCCTGAATTTGGCCATAAGATCATTCTGGAACCATCCAGTCACTGTGCAGGGCAAGCTTATTGTAGAGGCATGCAGGTCCCCCAACCTTATATTGAGGTGAACACCACCAAAAGGGCTACCTACTGCGATGTGCATTTCAGACCTACATCCAGTACAGGCCTGCACAAAGAGATCTTAAGGGAAATTCCATCCCTTACTTTTGATTGTGGTGGATAGAGGTACTTTCAGAAACATTGTTATGAGTATACTGTATGAGTCCCAATCAAGGTACCATCTACTACCAGTGTAGACAAGGACTTCCCCTGCAAAAAGGGTTACCACTTTCAGCATTCAGAGTCATTTCCTGGTCCGCAATAACAATCATTAATCTGCTCACCATTCTAATGGGTGCAGATAGCCTGTCCATGCCACACCTCTTCATTCATTTCTGATAATGAATCTGCATGGGAAGGGGGTTCCCAGGGCATTCCAACCTGTAGTCAGTAATCAGTCATGGACTACTGTGCATATTAAGAACAAACTGGTGCACAACACCAATAAGAAAAATAAATCATTATTGACTACAGGAAAACTTGTACAAACCATCGCAAGTCAGTGAAAAGTATGTCCATCTTTAAATTCCAGTGTGTAAATATCACTGATGACCTAACCTGGTCAATCTTTACTACTTGAGGAGGCTGAGGTTTTCTATGGTACACCTGTAGAAATTTACCCGGAGTGTCTGGGGCAGGTTGAATAAAACAGGTTGAATAAAAATTGTCTGGGGCAATTCAAATAAAATTGAATTAAGGAGAGCCAACCTGCCCCAGACACTCCTGGTAAATTTCTGCAGGTATACCATAGAAAACCTTCTGGCATACTGTGTACTACATCAGCTGTACCAGTGGCAATCAGAAGGCTTTACCAGGGGGTCATTACAACAGCACAGGAACAGGACCACCAACTAACCAATAACCAAATAAGACCTTATTTAGTCAGGCACGCCGGGAACAGCTGTATATTTGAATGATTGCTAAATTCAAGGCAGCAAATCTGGTAGTGAATTTCCTACTGTGTGTGCACTGCAAAACGTCATCAGTGTGTCTGCTTTTGGTGCTCGGACATTGTATATGTAATCATATTATTTTGTCTGGTGAAGTCACCAGTAAAGCACTCTAAGGGCGTTTTCACACCTGGCTCATTTGAAGCATTTGAATCGGAACATGGTAGATTTTCTCCCTTGGTTCAGTTCGTTTAGACATATATAAACACAGCAGTCACGCTTGGATCTGCACAAAAACAATTGCAAATGAACTCTAGAGTGGTTTGCTTATGTTGAGAAAGCAATCCGACCCAACAGACCAATAAACCATCCTGTATAGCAATGTATAATGCAAACTGCATTACATAAGAAGCATGTTTGTATTGCTAATAGCTAGCAACACCAATCACTGCCTCATTTAAATTTGGTCTGATGAACATATTCAAAAACACATAAAAACACAGAGGACAGATGACAGTTCACTCATATGTGACTTGCAAAAACACATTTTGGTACACTTTGAAATGTTGTTTTGTGAAAGTAAACCGAGCCAAGTAGAGAATGCTACATTGTGACAATGTAAGTCCTTGTTTCAGAAAAAGTACAGCTCTACAGTTATGAAAACTCCCTAAGTATCTAAGTTAGGCTGACCTAGTCACATTCTATCATGTATTTATGGCTTGTGTCACAGAGCTCAGGTGCAGTGTAGTAGCCATAAACTTAGGCCTAGTGAAGACCTTGTGTCCGGAGTTGTGCAGAACAGTGCATATGAGGCAAAGAGCTGCACATGATGGTGACTGTAACACACTGTTTTTAGCATGCCAGCAATGCATGTGAGTTGAACAGTTGTGGTTCTTAGACAAAGATGAAAGAGTATGAATCATGGTGAATAGAATTTTTTTTCATACAATAGCAAAAGGTTAAAGGCAACAGCAAAGTTCCTGGAGACTGAGCAAATTACAAGCATATTATATTTATATATATATATATATATAAATAAATTTTTAAGGAATGGCAATCAGTTTTCCACATCCATCCATCCATCCATCCATAACCGCTTATTGCTTTTCAGGGTCACGGGGAACCTGGAGCCTATACCAGGAGACATGGGGCACAAGGCGGGGTACACCCTGGACAGGGTGCCAGTCCTTCGCCACATACGTTTTGAGAGAAAATGCTATTTCCTTTCAAAGGGAACTCAACGTTGCTTCACGCTGTGGGAAGTGCCCTCGCACGTTACCGGTATCTGAAGCTTGTGTAACATCATGCCTATCACCTTCCCTGATCAGGGAATTAAACACGTCGCGTAATATAAAAACAGCACCTGTGAACCATGCCATCAGCCTTATTATCTTCAGCGAGAGATGTCGATCGTTTGTTTAATGCTCACAAGAAACAATTTTCAATTCCTCTCTATCTTTTCAAAAAAAGAAAAATCTCTTCACTTTTCTGTCCCTTTAGAAAAAAAAAAACAGAAAAGTATAACAGAGAATTCAGGCAGTGTGTCACACCTTGCTCCCATTTGGGAGTTCAACCAAAGTTTTTTGTTTTTCTGAAAGCAATATATTTTCACATACTGTATCTATTTTAAGAAAACATTCCTATATTTTACCAAAACATTGTGGAAATATTCTTATTTTGGTTATTTTTTACACTTGCCTGGCAAAGATCATGTCTTGTAAGGAACCAAATGCAGCAGTAAAAAGTCATTTTGCCTAAAGATGGCTAAAAACTCGATAGGTATGAATGACTTCTTCATGGATTGGTCAAGTATTTCGATAGATACACTATTCATTTTGTGAGCTAATACTGACTTTTGTATAATATCATGTTGTTATCCAAATGCCTGTGATGCACCAGATATGTCACATCATCATCAAAATAGAGAATAACACTTGTACACTCTATACAGATGACAGCAGAGGAAGTTTTTAAATATGTAAATATTAATAATTAATTATAAAATGTATGTGTTTAAACTGTCAAATCACAAACACTGCCACCATAGTGTCACAAACACTACCACCCAAATCAGATGTGGTCAGCACTTGCTACATGGTGATACATTTCAAATGGGGTACAGGGGCTGACAAATTTTAACTGTAAGATCTTATACAAGAAATGAAATAATACTAACCTGTCCTTTTCCTGGATGTGGAGTTGTTGTTGTTGTTGGCAGCCACTTTCTTGTGTTTTTTCATACAATGATAAAACAGTGTTTCAAAGCTCTCAGACCCCGCAGGCACTCTCACTGCACCTACAGGCTCCCTACAAAACATGCAGGCAGAACCAAAATAAGCAGCATTACTTTATGCAACCAGCAGCACGCATAACAGTTATCGAAGAAGTACATAAGCCAGTTTTACATATAGGAGTAGAGATGCCTTAGTTAAATATTTTACTTACTAATCACACCGAGCAACAGAATATAAAAAAACATACTTTAAATAAGGCAATCATTTAATGAGTTAGTTCACATTTAACAAAATACAGTTTTGCTTTTAGGAAACAATCCCATAATAGTTTATGCTTAAATTCAGAATACTTATTTCCTGTGAGAAATAACATTCATTTGGTTAGTTTTAGTTGTTTTAAATTTTTTTGTCATTCACTCTTCAGAGAGTCAGTAAGGGAAAATTGGCATTGCAGAATTCATATGTTTACTTCATGCTGTTGTACAAACTCAAACGTCACGCGCGTCGCGCCACCCCCCCCCAAAAAAAAGAACCGCACATTCTTTCTCCTTATTTGAGTTTTAATCATACATGCCATCCCACTAGCATGACAAGGAGACCATGAAAACTGAAAAGTCCACACGGAAGAGTCAGCCAACAACTCATGGGAATCACAAGGCACAGAAACACAAAGCGTTTATAGAGAGTCTCCCTGCTGCTGAGGCTGTGGAGAGAGAAAGCGAAAGGCATTAGTAGAGGAGGGGGAGATATGGCTGACACACTACAGTCCTACAGTCACATCAAGCACAACTCTGGTTAGCATGAACAGAGTGGCTTCACCATGCTGACAGGAGAAAAGATGGCAGGGACGGGGTAGAATGGCCATTAAACAGTCACATGAAGAAAAGAAACCAAACCACTGGGACAACAAATGGGACAAGAATTTTAGTTTCAGGATCACCATTACTGATTTATCGTTGAGGAAGAAAATTTGAAGAAGACATGCATGACAGTTTTGGTCATGGAACAAAATGTTTAAAGGGGAATATGCAAGTCTGTGGTTAAAAAGGCACTTATTCGAAATCCATTCAAACAATATTATCTTGTTACCTTGCTACTATTTCCAAATTGGGTATTTCAAATTTAAACAATTTAAAATAAAAGACTCAATCTAGTCAATTGATTGTCCTAATTGTCCTTATTTCATAAAAAGAGAAAGAAAAAAAAGCAGTGTAATTCCCCTTTAAGTGAAAAAAATTATTTAAAGCCCCACCTGCTAACCTCTCCCCTTTCAGACATGGACTCAACCCTTACCTATTATGGTGTAGAGGACCTGGTCACAACAATGCTGCCCAGATAGCTGAGATCAATCAAAAACAAAGAAGGTAAGACTACCAAAGCCTTGAAGGACAAAATGTTGTTTTTTTAAATCAGCCATCGCTACTCTAGATGAAGATGGTGAACATTGCAAGAGATGAGTGCAGGCTCATCCCTGGCAAGGAAGGCCACCTAAGATGGCCACCCTGATGAAGAAAGCGTTGAGTCAGTGGGAGTGGAAGAGAGAGAGGGATGAGTGAATGAGCTGGAGAAGATGACATGAGATGGCCAGCCGATAAAAGAGGACAAAAAAGTAAAAGATACATGAAATCATCAAGAAAGCATTAGAAAATTACTGAACCATTCAAAAGGCTACAAAAAAGTAACTTCAAAAACCAAGATAGCAAAGTTAAAGCTTAAAACAACTGATATTGTAGCAGAAGAGGGTGCTTTTATATAT
>JAOUWY010000076.1:14056843-14071773 GCA_025728095.1 Prietella phreatophila | reverse complement strand
GTGTGTGTGTGTGTGTGTGTGTGTGTGTGTGTGTGTGTGTGTGTGTGTGTGTGTGTGTGTGTGTGTGTGTGTCATCTACTAGCTCCAACAGCAGACATAGGATAACTGATGTGTTATGCACTTTTTAACTGGAACAAGTGGTAGGTTGGTACAGAGCATCTCACAGGCTTAGTAGGAAAAATCAACCTGAAGCTTTAAAAGCCTAATGATTAGAAAAGACATTAGATTGGATATTAAATCTTATTAGCATGCACAGGCCAAATGGGACTGCTTAATGTATATATGTCACATAATTAGCATTGCAATGCATCTAAATATTCAACTGAAACAAAATGCATGCATATTCAGGTTTGTTAAATAATGCATGAACTTGAGCCAAATGGACATACAGTCCAATCCCACTCACAGACTGTACGCAAAGACTTCTGGACTCACCAGCATACTCCGGATCCACATGAGGAGGATAGAAGCGGAAGTTGATGAAAAATGGGATAGGCACACCGAACTTGAACCACTCCACCACATAGGGGGTCTGTTGGCCGTTGAGGGGGTGGCTCACATCACATCCCAGAACTACGCTCTCTCCTGCACGGGCCGTCACAAACCGGGGCTCCTCTCTCACGCCGTGGACACCTGGAAACAAACAAGAAAGGTGTTGAATAAAATATACATCATTTTACAGGAAGCTCATACCAAAATAATTCATGAATTTAACATACCGTCCACTTTAATAGGAACACCTGCACATTTATGCAGTTCTCCAATCATTCAATCATGTGGCAGCAGCACAATGCATAAAATCATGCACAGTTCTGTGTAAACTCTAGAGACTGTTGTGTGTGGAAATTCTGAGGAGATCAGCAGTTTCTGAAACACTCAAACCAGCCCGTACCAACAACCATTTAATGGTTAAAATCACAGAGATCATATTTTTTCCCATTCTGATGTGAACATTAACGGATGCTCTTGACCTGTATCTGCATGATTGTATGCATTGGATAACTGCATAAATGTGCAGGTGTACAGGTGTTCCTATTTATTTTTGGCAAAATATTTAGACAACCATTAACCAACAAGCCTAAAAAATTAGACTTAGCTAGCAGTATTGCTGCAATTTCAAACATCCTAAATTCCCTGTGAAGTGCCTTGAAACAGCAGCATTATTCGATGTGTTGATGTAATTTCCACTGAAACAGGAAATCTGGGTGGGACATATGAAGTGGCTCCTCCCCTTTTTAAAATAGCCAGTAGCATTTAGCATACCTCACAGCCCGAGTTTGACAGTTAGTACCAAGGAAAAATGCCTATCACAAAGTCATGGGCAGGCACAAATCCCTCCTTCTTCAAAGTGAATGAATTCAAGCCATTTCCTTCTTAAACAAATTACATTTTACTGAATAAAACCTGTGTGTTTGACCACCCATAAATGCAAAAACCCATGCTCACTGATAAGATTCTTTCGGTCAACAATGGCAACTTCGGCAAGGTGATTTTTATAAGGTTGGGGGAGGGACACATCAAATTCTAGAGAGCATTTGATTGGACAGAAAATCTGATGAGCATCTGAAGTGCAGAGTGAGGTCATCAAAATTGCTGATCCATATTGTTGGTAGAGAGAGACAGGAAATTTAAAAATGCATATATTTTATAATGTGAATTTTGTCATTGTTTTGGAGCACACTAGCTTACAGAAAAATTAACATATTCATACTAAATTTGTTATCTTCTGAAAGTTTTTTTTTTTAAACAACTATTAAAACTCTGCCAGAGGTGCGGAGTAACACACTACATTTACTTTGTTACGTTTAGTTGAGTAACGTTTTGTAAAAAAAAAAAAAAAAAATTACTTTTAAGAGTACCAACTGACCATTTTTATACTCTTACTGGGGTTGATTTTTAATGAACAGAGATGTACTTTTATTTCACTACATTCCTCTGTTACTGTTAAATATTAATGAACAAAAGTAGTTTTAATAATTAGTTTAAATCCCGTATAATGAGGTTGCGAGTCTCGCAATACGATGCAGTGGTCTGAATGAGGACACATCAATTGCTCACTTTTTTTGCGGTTCAGTCATGGAGAAGGGGAAGAAATCGACACATGCACACATACGCAAACATACTAACACGCGCACTCATTCTTTCTCAACGCACACTTTCTCATGAGTTCTGTTCCATAGTCGGTTCTTTTGTTCTCTGTTGTCTTGTTTAAATGCAGATGCTGATGAGTTTGTGTTGTTAACATGTTAAGACAGTCAACTGTTGGGAAAATGTTAGTTTTTTGGGGGATATGTGTGAGAGATTTTATGGTGAAATTGACAGGTTGTGTGTTATTGCACCCACCACAGGAATGGGATATGCTGCTTCATCCTGAACCCAGATTTTATATCATAAAAACAGAACAGATTGACTTTCAAGGAGAGGTGTGACTTACAGTACAGTTTTCCATGTAGTCTGAGCTTCAGGATTTTCCCTTCATTTTAATCGAATTCGAAGTAACTAGTAACTTGCTACTTGAGTAGTCTTCTCATTGGATACTTTATTATTCTTACTCAAGTCATTATTAACAATATTACTTTTACTTGTACTTGAGTACTAGAGTAGTACTCTATCCACCTCTGAACACCGCCATATTTTGTCATAACCTAATGTACAAAGTAACAGAATCAAATCCCTACCTAACTAACCAAACATGACATAAATGTAACAGTGACTTATTAAAGTTGGACCAGTATGAAATAAGTTGTAAGTTTAATGGTTAAGTAGACTGGTATACCTAATATACTGTCAACTCAGTGAATATAGTATTTATGATGTGTACACGTAAAGTAGATGCTTATTTGCTTGATTGGTATACCAATCACGTAACAAATACACTAGCCTGCCCTCAAGTAATTGTTATTTTAAGGAAATATGAAATATTGTTATGTTTATATGTTAATGAACCGGGCTAATAGAAATTCCGAGCTGAAGAATACTTTAAACGCACTTATACTGCACGGTGTAAATGCAATGCTTAAGTAAACTGTAGATTTCAATAAGGTACTATCACTGATTGGAAATCATGGTATTGTTAATGATAGGTTTATGCTTAGTCGATGTCTTCTCCATTAATCTGTGCCATGCTGGTGACTGTGACTCGTTCATTGTCTGCTGTGTTATAGTGAAGAATGCTATTAAACCCTTTTAACACCTTTTAGACTGCAGTTATATTTTTGCTGCTTCCTTAACAAATTGTATCATGTTAAAATGACTTGGTCTATATGCACTGGAAACAAGGCTGTCAATCAAAATCGAGCATTTTCACTCTTTAAAAACATCCCGACCTAATCATGGGTTCACTGAATCCAAATAGACTATATCTTTGACTTCTCTCTGAAATAACCTCTTAACTGAAGGGTTTTCAATATATCATTCCAGCTGTGTGTTCCATTTCCCCCTTCCCTGAGACAGATGACTCGTTCACTGCTCTGAGAACTGCCCTAGACACATCATCCACTGTAAACCATGCAAGCAGTTATAAAGATCCTCATTGTGACAAGCAGTCTGCCTCGCTGCCTCCTGGACTGAAAAGAGCATGAAAGGCTTGAAAAGCTTCCCTGAACATGTCCACCAAGACTGTGTTCTGTTTGTGGCAAGCTTAAAACCTGCTATCACCAAAGATCTCCATCATTACTGAGCAGATCATGTACAGCGCCTCCTACTATATATCAGAGACATACTCGCTGTCTAGCTGTGAAAAGGTCACTTTCGCTCTCTCTGAACCCAGTAAAACTGCAACATTGCTGGTAGTTATCATCGGGAATTCAAGCATCATTATACTGATAGAGTGTCTGTAGAAACGAAGACTGGAGAAGTCTTTTAAAATGACGAGTGAAAGGAGGTTTTTTAATCTGTTTTTCAGCCTTTCTTTTAGTTGTCTATTGATTAGAGGTGTTGAGTACAACCTATTTGGGAACGGTTGCATAGTGGTTAGCACGTTTTCTTCACACCACTGTCGTTGGGGGTTCGATTCCCACCTCTGCCCTGCATGCACAGAGTTTGCATGTTCTCTGCATGCTTTGGGTGCTCAGCTTTCCTCCAGTCCAAAGACATGCATTTTAGGCTGATTGCCATTTCCAATTTGTCCATAGTGTGTGAATGAGTGTGTGTGCCATTGTGCCCTGCGATGGGTTGGTACCCTGTACAGGGTGTCCCCTGCCTCATGCTCCAAGTCCCGTGGGATAGGCTCCAGGCTCCCCATGACTCAGTGTAGGATAAGCGGTAGAGAAAATGGATGGATGGACTCCCCTTCCACACCGGATGTGGTGTTGACAATTTTTACCTCCTAGCTAATTCTCACATATCACATGATAGCTACAGACCTGAAAGGGCAAAGGCTAATGTGCTTCCTCAGAGGCATGTAAAGCCTCACAGTTCAGAATTATTTCAGAGAACTCAAATAATCAACCTGTCAATTGAAATTTAAAATGTTTTTTGTAAATTAACTTCAATAACCAATAGTATGATTCCCTAACACGAATGGCTACTGTGAGGATTGTTTAGTCAGTTTACATGTAATCAAGGTAAAAAAAAATAAAATAAAAACAAGCCAATTTCAGGAGGAATAGGATCAGTATACTTTTCTATAAACTGACAGCTTTCTAACTGCTCAACTACCAAATATTTACCTTTTTAAAAAAGGCAGCAGTTGAAAGTCCCACTGCATTAATGAGATGACACGAAGCACCTCCGACTAGCTAATTGATCGCTTCAAAATGGCAGTTGGTCAGATTTGATAATAAGGGAGATGGATTAGTCAATCGACATACAGGCCCCTCCCAGCCCTGTGAGTAATGGCTAAAGGTCATTGTACCTGCCTCAGCAAAAAATATTCTCAGGAATGGATTTTTTACCCATTGGTTCCACTTTGCAGCTTGAGAATGTTCACTTCAATAGGACGTAGATTACGTTCAGCACTTCAGTGAAGAGGAAAGTCACTGCTGGAACAAAAAAAACAAAAACTGCTGATGGTGCACTCTCCACTTCTGAGACATTTCGTGTAAAACTGAGTAGCTCGCTCGGTAGCTTCTCCAAAGAAGCTAAAAACTAAAACTGCAATGCACTATTTAGATTCAAAAGAAAAAAAATACTATTAAAAGTACTGCAGAAAAGTTCAGAAAGCCACCAAGTCTAGGAACACGGCTGAGAACAAAAACATTAAGAATCCTTATATTTGTGTTGCACTGATAGATAGAGCTTTTTCTGCAGCAGAAATTATTTCCACATCTTCTTCCATAAGTGGTGCTATACATCAATTAATGGTAGTATTTACCAGTTTCATCTTCTTGTTCTAGGGAAATAGGTCACTTTATTAGATTTTGCCTGCACAGCTTTTAGACAGAAACAGAAAAGATTTCATCAAATTACGTGTGTGGCCCTGAGCTTATCATGACAGTACAAGTGTGCAAATATAAAAAGGCACAAAAAGGCAGTTTAGCCATAATGGATGGCCAAGGGGATGTGTGCACAACTCTCTTACACTCTTTAAATCCTGCACACGACAGCAAACTCACAATAAAAAACCCTCAGTCCTACACGTAGGGTACATGCAGGTTTAGGCTTGTTAATGTGGACATCTTACAACCTAATTGGAGACTCATTGGATAAAATGTTAGCAGAACCATGTATTGCACACACATTATGTTAATAATAAATAGCACAGACACAAATAAGCTATAATTTGTTGTGGGCGCAACAGAGGGTTTAAACAGAAATAGGCCCTGCAGGCCGAGTTCATCACACTGTGAGCTGTGGCTGCACTCGTGGGGAGATCACCTTTTAGTCCACTTCAGTATGCTTCGGCACTGGCAGGTACAACAAGGTCAAATGAACCCTTTAGTGCACATCCAAACTCCCTTCAGTTATTCTGTACATTAGCACTGGAAAAACATGTCTGTTGTGAGCTGTGCCAAAAGGCATATTTACCTCCTCCTCCAAAGATGAAATTATTTAATTTTTTTTCGTGGAACATCTATGTTTTATCATCCTTACTGTGAGGTTTAAGTACATGATAGTCAATTTTCTGGGCGCACCATTCAGATTACACAAGTCACCTGTGTGGACTTCATGCCTTCAAGGTTGTCAGATTCTTCCTGAGTAAAAACAGCAGAGGGGATTTTTCAATAGCATCTTGCCCAGTGTTTCTCAAAGTAGGGTCCAGGGACCCCTCAGGGGTTTGTCACGCATAGCCAGGGGGTCTGTGACCCCTTTGTTTGAATTTGTTACAGTGGCAGAAATCATAACCAACAATATCACAGTTATTATATTTCGGGGTCCAAGCACCAAGTCAATTCTGGCCTAATTGGTGAAAATGTCAGGAAAAGAAAAATATGTATATTCAAATAATATTAAAAATCCATACAGAGGGGGTCAGTGGAAATATATTTTAAGGGATTCTTTACATTGCAAAAACATTGCAAACCACTGAACTAAATCATCACATTTAAACACACTTTAAACCAAAAAACTGGGCATAGAAAATGTGGACTAAAGAAGCAAATTGATTTTTTTCTTTGCTGTCAAATGTGAAATAAATACAACCTAAAAGCAAAACTTAAATTAAATATTAAAAAAAGGTGAATACAATAATAATAAGAATGAGAAGATTGCAACAATATGGCTTCCACATTCCGTTTATAAAATAGCACTTGATCCAGCACATCCTATTATATCTTGTGCTGACAGATAATTGTGTGCACAACTGTATAAATGTAGCACCAAGATACTAAGTCAAGGTCATGAATGTGTGTGCGGTTATTGCAACTGAACAACTGTACTCTTAATTAAATACATTTCCACAATAAACATACTTTTTAATCCTTATTTAGACCTTTAAAGTACTCATTACAAAGTGTATTCTGTCATCCTTCCAATCATTTTTATGCTTTTAATCGATTGAATGGGCTTCTGTGCATTTTATTACATTTCAGTTTAAAATCGTCCAATCAAATTCATCAATATAGATTTAAACTATATAGAATCATGCCAATTCGTTATCTGCTGTTACCCACTTAATTTCCTATGATAAAAACATAAACTACTTTTAATACTTGAGTACATTTAAAACTAGCAACTATTTGGCATTTACTTGAGTAGATCTTTGTCAGAATACTTCCACTTTTAACTAAGTAAGATTTTGAAACATCATCTATACTTTCAATACATTATAATTTCTCAGTAATTCCCCACCACTGCCTTTGACAGGACACAATCACACATGGCTGTGCTCAACCGTTTTATGGCAAACAAGAAAGCACGGCTGCGTCCAAAACCACGTGCTTACCTATTATAGGCCTATAGCAGGCGAAATACATGTATCTCGGCTACTATATAGACAGTAAGTATGCGGTTTGGGATGCAGCCCATTGCTTCGAGCAGTCGTCTATTTGCACGTACAGCATAACAAATAGTTTAACCGCACTTGTAGCTTTCATAAAAATTTTAAGTATAAACACACAAAACTTTATATGGCACCATAACAAAGAAGAACTGTATGTCGATAAGTGAAATTCTGGAGGGACTTCAGACGGCGTGGCACGGTGACATAATGACGTGTGCCGTTAAACGAACTATGTTCTATAACATGTAAAACAGGAACATGCAGGAGTATTCTAAAAGCGACTCAGCTAAACAACTTAATCACAATATTGTCTTATTCAGAATAAGGTCAATAATTAGATTACTGCTGTCCATGTAAATGTAGTCTGTGTTACCCAACGAAATCCTCTTGAAAGTCCACATGTTTGCTCTTTCCCAGCTTCCAACACACCTAAATAAGGTATTCACGTTTCTGTGCTTCTTGACTCAGGATGGTTGTAATTGAAAGACAGCAAATAAGTGGACCTTAAGAGTGGCTCTAAGGACTGGGTTGGAAAACACTGGGAGAGATACATAGTATCATCTCAGAAATACTATTGATGCAATTTTTAATTAAGGAGTCCAGAGTGCAAAAGCTTGCTTACACACGTAATTGTTAGTCCATAGTAGGGCATGACCAACGACCAGTATAAATATAAGTTTTAAGGAGTGATAATTTAACCATTGTCGAAAATGAGCAATTCTCAATAGACCATTTTATGAGTCATTACGAGTGCTTTAGCAAAAGACCCTGGAATACTATTGAAGTTCTATCTTCCGTTCAGTATTAACCCATATAGAAGCTTATAATACAGGGTGTACCAAACTTCTCCATACATAGGGGATATAAGTCTATATACATATGTATGTCAGCATGTTGTGCCCTCGTCAGTGGATGCTAAATTTATATAAAACGAATAGCTATTTTCTATCACTCGATGAGTAATTTTCAGGATGTTCACCTACAGTAATTACTTGTCAAGTATAAGATCTCAGCATAAGGCAAGGAAGGAGGAGGGTGTGAAAGCATCTATCAACTGCGATCCTCAGACTTCAAGACAGCATTAGACTTGTAACACTGAAACACATCGGGAATGTGCAATCATGCAGCGAGGTAAGCAGAGGTGTACAGGGAACCGCTCGGCTACCTGGGCCACTGATAGATCTGTATTAAAACACCAGCCTGCCTTTGGTAAAGGTCATTTAACACAAAAAAACTGGCCAGAGTCGGGCCAATGCCGGTAACACACACTGTTGAGAAGCAAGAGAAGGAGGGACAGATGAAAGCAAATCTGTACCACAAACTCAACACAGGGAGTTTTAGACACTGATTAACAGGAACATGTTCAGAGGCAGGAGTTCTACCCTGGAATCTCTACCCTCACCCTTGACCCTCCCTCACTCTCTACCCTCCCTTCACCCTGGAGTCTCACAGTCACTGGAATAATGTCTGTGTCATGATATTGCAGCAGAATGCATGCTAGACACAGCTACTATTATGCCTGGGCATCTCTCTGGGCATTTATCATCAATATCATGATATAATAGCACCATGACACACTTTTTCTTATTGCCATTGCTTTTAAAACATTTTTAAGTAACTAATTTTGCTCAACATTTTTTTCTAAACGCTGGAAATAAATGTCTTAATCTATAATGGCTATATTTTTGCCTCATACCAAAGATATTGAAGGTGCTGATTAATGTTCTAAAACAGCAGCTTGTTTCTATAGCAACAGCTAATTCACAATGACTTGTAATATATGTGATTTTTCCTATGATGAGGTTTTCATCAATCAAGAGGAGACATTTACTGAGCATTTTGGAACAAGTCTCCTGTATCAGTGCTTTCTGTAACATGTAACAAGCTGTTTAAGTTGTTTGACATGACAAAGTCTTTACGATGGAGAGCTTTTCTGTCTTCTCAACATGACACACTGTATTTTTTTTTTTCGTATTAAGAGAAAGGGAGAAAAAAGACTGCTAGGAAGAATACCTGTTTATACCTGTTAAAATGTATTTGATAAAGCAGGAAACTAAGTTGTTTTGTGAATGTGTTGTTTTTTAATACATAAAACAAAATTGGTCATGTTTTATTTCTTATATATATCACCCACCCTGTTTACTGTTTTAATCCCATGAAATTTTTAAGCACACAGAGCTCATACCTGAACAGGTGGATATTGGCTCATTTTCTTTACTTATACTGGCAAGAATCATTACAATACAGTAGCTGATTTTTTTCGAAATATTTTACATCAAGGAAGCAAGCAGCAAACATTCTATTATCTTTATCTAATAGTTTATATTATTTACATATATCACAAAATATTTTTCCTTCTCTTTGTACTGAATATTTTAAGGATGCAGAAACCCCAACTGCCTCCTATTCATTTTTGCTTTCAGTTTCCTTGTTTGTTTGGGTTTTTTGTTTTTTTTTAGCATATCTCATTGACATTCTCTGTGTAAAATAAAAGTTAGGAATGTTAGCAATGTGAGAATATCTAGTTGCTGACAATAGCTGGATCAAAGCTAGCAAGCTTAGGTTTGTAGGTCTCTTTTCCCAAACGACATGGTTCATTGTAGCTAAATCAACTAAACTACAGAAACCTTAGTTAGTCCCAATGTAAAACACATGCAGCAATAATTCACTTCTGGGACATCAATTTGAATATCATTCTGACTGAATATTCATACACTGACTGTATATACAGTCCCCTCCTAAAGTATTAGAACAGCAATTCCAATTCTTTTGTTTTTGCTATACATTGAAGACAATTGGTTTGCTTATCAAAACATGAATATGAGACAATATGCCATGCCTTCAGTCTCCCCTTCAGGAGGTTAAATGCTGTTAACCCAGTGTTAAGGACTGGGAATTGACTTGGGCAGTCTAAAACCTTCCACTTATTTCAACCTCATAAAGTCCTTTGTTGAGTTGGCAATGTGCTTTGGGTCATTGTCTTACTGCATGATGAAGTTCCTCCCAATTAATTTGGATGCATTTATCTGTATATTGGCAGACGATATTATCTTAAACTTCTGAATTCATTCTGCTCCTCCCATCATGGGTTACATCATCAAAACAAAGATTAGTGAGCCTGTTCCAGAAGCAGCCCAAGCCCTGACACTACCACCACCATGCTTGTCCAATGAGTTCATATGTTTTGGATCGTGAGCAGATCTCCACATTTTGGCCTGTCCCTCACTTTGGTAGGAGGTTTATCTTGGTTCCAGAACTTTTATGGCTCATCTCTTTATTTCTTTGTGAATTCCAATCTGGCTTCCCGATTCCTGCTGCTGATGAGTGGCTTGTGGTATGGCCTCTTTATTTCAGCTCTCAAAGTCATCTTCAAAAGATACATTGTGATACCTTCACCCCTGCCTATGGAGGTATCTGGTGATGTCACTGACTGTTGTTTTGGGGTTTTTCTTCACAGCTCTCGCAATGTTTCCTTCATCAACTGCTGTTGTATTCCTTGGTTCACTTGTTCCATGTCTGGTTGTTAGTACACTAGTGGTTTATTTCTCTTCAAGGACATTCCAAACTGTTGTATTGGCTATCCCCAATGTATGTGAAGTGACTCTGGCTCCAATAGACAGCTCTCTGGCCTTAATGTTGCTTTATTCTTTTTTAACAACAAATGCAGATTCCACTTGTGAAATCCAGGGCTCAAACCAAGAATAGACATTCATAGCTATTAATTGTTTAAACAATTGATCTAACAGGGCACACCTGGGTAACAAGAAACACTTGTCAGTCACATGTTCCAATATTTTTGATCACTTGAAAAATTGGTGGGCTCAAATGAAAAGTACCATATTTAACACATCAAGATCTAAATATCAGGAAATTAAAGCCTTAATTTTGATCCATAATTTTGTTTGTTTGTTTATCTCACACCCTAATGTCTTCACTGTACAGCAAAAGTAAAACAACTGGCTTTGCTGTTCCAATACTTTCAGAGGGGACTGTATTTGGAAAACTGACTGATAAATACAGACACACTTCCTCTTGTGATACAGTGTGTGCATTATCACCCCACAGCTCAAGGGTCTCTGTTTTAATCCTGAGCTTGTGTTACTGTCTGTGTGGAGTTTCACATGTTCTCTCCATGTCTGCATGGATTTCCTTTGGGTTCCCTGGTTTCCTCCGACCTCTCTGAAACATTCCACTATGGAGAATAGCTATTCCAAAATGTGTGTGTGCATGCTGATCTGTAATGGACTGGTTTCCCCTGGATGCCCAGTGTTTATATTAATGTATGCACCTTAAAGCATATTATTCTGTAAGTATAATGAATTTTCTGTTACTACACTGTAACTAATAGAAAAAGTATGTAGTTATAAAAAGTCTGGGTCTGCCATCGAGTCCAGGCAGTTTAATGGTTTATCTACCAGGGCAACTAAATAATTTTTGTCCAATTAACTGAAACAAATCCAATTAACTGAAAAATACTGTTGGCCATAAAATGTATCTCTAGAATACTTGTTTTCAGTAAATGGAAGTATTTTGCTTCCTTTGCTTCTTTTGGTATGATGATGTAAGTCTGAACCTGATGACAAGTTGTAGGAGTTTATGGGGTTAAGTGATCAGAGCTAGAGCATCCCATGATATCTCCCTAAGCATTTGTGTGATTTACTTAAAACAGACACAGAGAGACAAAAGAGGTGAGAGAGAAAAGCAGAGATGTTGAATTTCTCCCATTAATTATCACCAATATTTTCATTTAAATTTATACCTATCTAAACCATTAGTAATGTATATTGAAAGGGGCACTTGTGACGACAGCATAAGGCCAAATATCCAAGCAGTCAGAGCCCACATGCTGGCTTAATAAATTTCATATTCAGAAATGAGAGCCTACACTCCTCAAGAATTCTATTAGTATGCTCACTTTAGAGGTCACGTTTTATTGAGACGAATTGTGTCAAGATTGCATCATAGGCATTACAATATCTTCTTCAGCACAGTAACTTCAGTACAGCATAAAAAAAGTTAGTAGAATAGTACAGACACTTCAGGGACACCAGATGGTCACTATGTCCTTTGAAAAAGCAAGACATGGTCATTTTAGCAGGGTCACTGATGTCCATCTGATAGAGTGCACACCCTGCTCCCGTCCCATGAATTCACCCCATATGGACCATGGTGTCCCTGAACTTCCCAATCTGTTTCCAGCCTCAACATGCACTATACAGCACAATGCATTTACTAGTCTGTCCCAGGCACTGGTTTGGAAATAATGTCCCGTTTCTACATTATTGTTATTTGTGTGTGTAGCGTTGCCACCTCATAGCTCCAGGCTCACTGGTTCAATACTGCTCTGAGTTCTGGTTATGGTATATTAGTTCCTCATGTTATTCCTCTGTCTGCATGGGATTCCTCCAGGTTCTCCGGATTCCACCAGGTTTCCCGGATTCCACCCACCTCCCAAAAACATGCTATGCTAAAATGCTCATGGGTATGAATGAGTGTTAGAATATGTGTGTACATAGTGCACTGTGATGGACTGGCACCTCATCCAGAATGTATTCCCAAACTGTGTTCATTATTTCAAGGACAAGCTCTAGATTCACCACCACCAAGACCAGAACAAAGTGATTAGTGATGAAGGAAGGAAGGAATGCATTAATGAATTGACGAATTAATTAATGATTTATTGTTACAGCATGATGGTGAAAGATGAATTCTATATATACACTCTCGCCACCTACTTTAGGAACTCCTGCTTATTCATTCAGTTATGCAAATAGCCAATCATGTGGGAGTAGTGAATGCATAAAATCATGCAGATACAGGTCAAGAGATGTTCACATCAAACATAAAAATGAGGAAAATTCATCGCCTGGTCTTTCTCTTTCACTTTCCAGTTTCAGTGAGCCTGCACTTACTGTAGCTTCAGATTCCTGTTCTTGGCTGACAGGAGTGGAACCTGACGTGGACCTTTGCCATTATATCCCAACCACCTCAAGGTTCGACATGTGGTGCATTCTGAGATGCTTTTTTACTCAGCATGGTTGTAAAGAGTAGTTATTTGAGTTTCTGTAGACTTCCTGTCAGCTTGAGTCACTGTCCTCTGACCTTATCAAACTGTTGTGTGTGAAAATCCCACGAGATCAGCAATTTCTAAAATACTCAAACCAGGCACCATCAAAGACATCACATTTTCCCACATATTATGTTTAATGTGAACATTAACTAAAGCTCTTGACCTGTATCTGCATGATTTTATGCATTGCTCATCAGCCAGTGAGTGTATATAGACTATACATAGAAAGCGTCCAGTCAGGATGTGCCGTTTCCTCTCCATAATGCATGTAAAGGCATTTGATTACATTTATACCTAAAACTGATGACAGCAGAACAAATCCTTCACAGGAAATGCGGTCTTTAGCAAAACGCAGCAGGGCCTCAACCACTTTCTCTACATTAGATTAAACTATGATAAGCTCTGCACCCAGGACAGCAGATTCCCAAAGCAGTTCACTGAGAGCATTACCTTTATAACATTATAAATGTGGTAAATTATACAACAAGCACAATAGTGCATGGAAATGTAGTATCCCTACCCCGGTAATACAGTTGTTTCCCTTTAAAAGAAGATAATGTGTGAAAATGAATATCACACAGTAGGGTTAAAATTATAACACATTCAGATGTGGAGGAGTTTTACAGGGGTGTGCAAGTCTAGGCTTAGCACGCAGACGCCGAGTGAAGTTCAGTATCTGTAAGCAGATTGCTAAATATTTAATAAATCTGAAGGAGACAGCATGGGCCACATGGTGACAACTCCAGCTGACGGAGGGCTAAGAGAGAGAGAAAGTAAGGTGAGAAAGCGAGAGGATGCAGAGACAGAGCGAGAGAGAGAGAGACAGAGAGCACAGTGGCAGTATGCCCAAGTCTGTGAAGAGCTAGTGTCTCAGCTCAAGCTTGCGTGCATAGCTATAACTCAAACTGAATCTGTACTGAGAGCTGCAATAGGCCAGACTGACTGACCTAGTTGCAAGTGACCAAATAGGCAGAATGGGACCACCTAAAAATATTGAACAAACACATTTAACCCTTGTGTTCTGGTCACTACTTCGCAACGGAAGATTCATTTTGGGCAGCTGAGAGAAATAATTATATTTTAAACAACCAACTGTGAATACATCAAATTTTTGGGGAAATATTTTTAAAAACAGGGGGGTTATATAATAATATAATAGAGATCATGTAAAAAATTATGTCACAACATACTTTTCTAACATATCATGATATCCATTGATCTATCCATTTTCTGCACTGCTTATCCGACACAGGGTCACGTGGAGCCTGGAACCTATCCCAGAGGACCCGGTGCATGACGTGGGGGACAATCCATGGCAGTGCACAATCACACACACATTCACACACTATAGAAAGTTTAGAGATGCCTATAATGCATGTCTTTGGACTGGAAGTTGAAACCGGAGTACCTGGAGGAAACCCCTGAAGCACAGGGAGAACATGCAAACTCCGCAGACACAGGGCAGAGGCAGGAATCTAG